>VJOZ01002031.1:6992-41151 GCA_009801055.1 Stichopus horrens | reverse complement strand
TAGTTTGACTGTTTGTCATTCGTACGTGAAGGAAACTTGATGGGCTTAGAAAAATTGAGTGAATTTCACAAAACAACTCAGTGAGCCTCTTTAAAGGGACTCATTAAGTTTACATCCATGAGTTTGTGAGGATTTTGAAGGATGCAAACTTATGACAATACTTTGCATGACTGGTCAAGTTTCACATCCAATAGTTATCAAACCTGTCAAAATGTTTGATTTTTTTTAACCTTGACTTGCACAGTGGTTGTGCATGTGAATTAGTACTAGTGTGATTAGTTTCTGGCCAAAAATTTTCAAAAACCAAATTGAAACATTAATTACTCACTCAATAATGTCCCCTTTTATGTTACACATGAAGATCCTCTTAGTTTGACCATTTGTCATTAGCATCTGAAGGACAGGTTAAAGGAAAATTTGTTGAATTTTACGAAACAATTCAGTGTGCCACTTTAAGGGGATTTTAAGAGGTTTACGAGTTTGAAAGGAGATCTGTTAAATACCAACTTAATAGTCATGAATGAGTTAAATCTGTTTGATCTATGGATGCACTTTTTAATATTACAGAGAGAAAACAGATATCCTGGTAAAATCTGGGCTGTTAAAAGTGCTCTACTTATATGTATACAACAATGAGAAAGCAAAACCCTTGTGAAAGAGAAGGTAACAGTGTTGTACTTATGTTACGCAGAGAACGAAGTGTCACAGAGAGGTTTTGTTGTGAAAGAGGTAATTTCAGGGTACCATAAAACATGATTGGGAAAGGTGGTTTTGGTTTTCCCAAAATGCAGTCAGTATCATTCATGATTCAGAAGTTGGCCTTGTTTAGCTAAGGTCTGCTTATTCTACACTGCCATGATAAACGAAGTAGAACTACATAAACTTTAGGGAAGCTTGGTTTTAAAGGCAGGCAGTCCAGGCACTCATCGTCCCAGACAGTTCCAATTCTCCCAATCACTTACTTTCTCTTCCACAGCCTGTCTAAAACGCCTTGTGCAAACACAATTCAGATACGTGTGATTGCATGAGGAGGAGAATTTGTAAAACATTTGTAAAATAATTTGAAACTGAAACTGACAATTTATGTGCCACAATATCCTGGTGAACATGCAAGGATCACAAACTTAATCAAGTACTTCTCCCCCATTGTATGAGCTACTGTGCTTCTTTTAAATATGCTGTCAGTCAAAAAGCTGAACCAATTGAGAATTTTGCTTACTCCTTACCCAAATTCTAGCATTAGGTGATTCGTCACTAAACCTGTAGGCTTATAGGTTATTGCAAGAAGAGTTTGATTCTCAGCAATGAACCAATGCATTGGCCAGCAACGTACGGCGTGATTGCAAGTGATGTTGATGTATCGATAAGCGTCTTGTGTAGGAGAGAAGCAAGAGGTTTTTGTCCATTATACTGTCTATTTTTCGTAATTTCTGTTGAACTTACGTGATGCTTGAGGATTAAGATTGAGTCTTGTAACTAATATACAGTTGATCCTTTAAACAAACTAAGAATGGAAAGAAATTATGTGTTAATTTTAATAACAAACTTCTAGTCCCAGCTAGCTGAAATTGAAAAGGATTCCCTGTAGATATTTTTTAAATGATTTCATTGCCTTTACTAGCATATGGAAATCATTTGACTTTTGGCTGACCTTTGGTTAACTTGAATCTCCTATCGTTATACAATGTGAAACTATCCTTATTCAATTGACCGTGGCAGATACGGCCATCAGACAGTTGACCTCCAGGATGACCTCTCATTAGGCCTGTCATTACTGATGAAGAAACCCATCTCAGATTTTTCATTGGTGGCATTTTGTCTCTTGTCTTTGTCCATCAGGGGTAGAATGGTGCAAGTTTGTTGTGGCTCCCTCTGCAGTGGTCATGGTACTCCGACTTGTCATTCTAATGCCACGCAATTTTGATGAGTTCTCAGTGGATAGTGGGGGTCAGTCATAGGTCACTTCGAGACCAATTTGTTACTGCTCAATTTGTTCTTTCAAATACTTAGGAGATACTTCTGAGAGAAAAATTGACTTGTCTTGTCAAGAGAGGAGGAATGTGTGCTGCTATCTCTCTCCAAAACACTATTGTTGAATTGTAAATCCCGTGTGCTTAAAATTCATGTGGACAGTGTGGAGGTCACTTACAGGTTACGTCAAGTCCAATTTACACTTCTCACTTTGGTGGTTTCACTAGATGAGATCATTTTTGATTCCTTGCCAACAGCAGTCAAGGAATCTATGCCGTGGTGATGTTGTGTGTGTGTATGTGTGTAAGTGTGATGTTTTGCTTGTTTACATGATATCTCAAGAAGGGAAACCTTGACTGATCTCATACTTTGGTAGTAGGTTGCTCATACAGAGTAGATGATTCCTATTGTTTTTGGTGGAGGTTAAAGGTCCATTTGAGGTTACAAGAGATCAAACTGTACATAAAAACCTTTGCTTATGCAATACTGTATCTCTGGAAGGGTAACAGTAACTGATCTCATACTTCGTTTGTGGATTGGTCATACGGAGTATAAACTGATCCCTGATGTTTTTGGTGGAGGTCAAAGGTAATTTAGGTCACAAAAGTTCAAACTGTGAAAACCTTGTTTACATGATATCCCTGATGAGAATAGTCATGGGAATGAGCTTGTAAAAGGAAAGAGAGTGATCTACATTTTTTTGTCATTTTCTATGGAAATCAAAGGTTACTTAAGGTCAGCTGAGACCAAAGTTAGAAATCAAGTTGTCAACGTAGGCTTTACAGTGTTTGGTTCAATATTTGTACTCTATGTTGGTTATCTTTGTCTTTTTCCTTCATGAATATAGGCAAGGAATCAAAAAGACTTAAGAGTGATTTCAAAAGAAAATTCAGACTTGTTATTTTCCAGTTGCAGGCTAAATGTGTGACTCACAGTGATTTCCATAAGAGGATTGTTGAATTGTTTGTCTGATTTGCTTAGGAAGATTCGCCTGGTTCTCATCACAGTGAGTGGCAACAAATCGCCACTTGGGGCACCCTTGATGTGTAACAGGATTACTAACATGACCATGGACATGATCATTAATTTTACTAGTTTATTTCATCAGTTTCATTGTCACCCTGGTTTCATATTTTCTCATCACTATTTGCATTATTAAATAATCATCCACACATACTATATGATGATTTTTCTTTCTGTATAAACATGTGATAATAGTAGCAGCATAGCCATGATCAAAAATGTTGTTGGATAAGAAAGAGCTCTGGTTACTACAAAGCAATATTATAAAAGATGAAGTTGTAATTAGGTGTAGTGCGTTAGTTCCCCAAACTTTCTGCTTTTTTTCAACCTAAGTGCAATGCAAAACATTGTGAAACACTTAGGCCTGTATCGTAACAGGCTTGAAGGTGTCTGCACTAGGCTTTATTGAGATTTTTGCTCTTCAGAACTGATTTAAAGGAACGTAGGCCTAGTTGAAGAACACTCTCTTTTTAATTGGTGCCACACTGCATATCAACTGCATGATCTGATGAATTTTTTAAGCAAATTTCTGCTCCACAGCAGGGCATTGCATCATGGAAAAGGAATTGGTGTGTGAGTTGAAGTACCTGACAATGCAACAGTTTCTACAAGTATTGAATTAACAAACCCTTTAAATTGTAATTCAAATAGTCATTTAATGTCATAGGCTGTCTAGGCTTCTGTTTTGGAAAGTCCTGCAAGAAGTGTAATGACCTTTCAGTCCTATTTCAAATCCTCTTTGCTTTTTTCATCTCCTCTGCCTTCAGCTTCAAGGCTGTCAGCTGCGATTTATCTGTCAAAAGTCCAAACAGTCCCCAGGAAGGGTGTCATCAGCCCAAAAAGTTGGAACTGTCCATTGCAGTGAAACCAGCCAGCTTGTAAATCAATGACAGATGTCCCGCAGTCTCTTCTCCAGAAATTCATAATTGATTATATTTTTATATACACTATTTTCTTCAAATTTTCCTTGGAGACAACCTCCAGGGAATGAAGAATTTCAGACAGGGAAAAATGACAATTTCCTCCACAACTAGAAGGACGGTCCCCTGACGCCAGATTTTGACAGTTTGTACAAAACAAGGTGACCATTTGATATTTTAGAGGGTGGGTGGATGGAGACCAACAGGTTCGTCCTGCCCCAAAGGGAAGGAAATAAGGAAATGTCTCATTTATGTTTCTGCGCTTCTCTGTTTGTGTAATCTCATGGACAGAGTTAAATGGTGTCATCCTTTAGCAATATGCCCTAGTTCATTGTTTACTTCACAAAAAAAGGAAAAAAAAAGTAAAAGCTAACTTCCACTTGGGAAACTATTGAAAAGACCTTTATAAGGTTAAACGCTTAGCTCTGTGTTGGGTGCAATGGTTGTCATAGGGTAGCTTATGGGCCTACTTGCCCATCATAGCCTTCTCAGAAATACTTGAGAAAATAGAAGCAGACCCACTTTGAAGACAGAAAAGAGGGTGGCTTCCTATGCTTTTTGTAAATCTTGACGTAGGTATCCGAAGGACCAATGACAGGATGTTTGAACCAAGTTTTGATGGCAATTCTAGTTATCTGAAATTGTGCAACACGATGTTTGTCCTAGTAATGTGGACAACCAATCTGTGCATTCCACAGGGACATCCACCGTCATGTGAAGAGCGTAATTTGCAGTAGCTCATATGAATGATCTCATATATTTTTAAATGGTAGGTCAGTGTAGCTATCATTAAGCTATCATATCGCGTTCATCCCATCAGCTTGAAGAAACTAGCTTGAAATATTAGTAAAGTTACTGCTTTGTTTATTGTCAACAAAAGTCATATGATATGGTACCCCAAAACCTGTGCACTGTTTCAGTCATCGTTATTTTGATACCGCACCTGTCACCCCCACTAGGCAATAAAAGTTTATGCTCTTGAAATTTTCAGATATTGTTATGACAAATAACTATTTTGTAAGAACTTGACAGTAACCCTGAAGATGCCAGGGGAGGTGACTGGAATTAGTGAGTCTTCATACTCCTACAGGCCTACAAGTTAGTCCAAAATACTTGGAAGACTGAAAGGAAGATCGGAGGAAATTTGCTGTTATCACCGAACCTCCGTGAGGATTCCGAAATTACATCGACCGTATCTAGAGAAGTTTATGTAATAAACAAATTGAATGTCTGTGGAAAACATGTTGTAAAGTTGAATCAATACATAGTCACGTAATTTTACTATAAGAGGAGACCAAAATGCCAATTCTTACCAAAATAGCATCTGCTAATGAAAATACTGTTTGAGACTATATAGTAGCTGTGTGGAGGGGGGAATGTACCCTCTCCCAAAATAGAGTATTAATCTGGTTGTTAATGCAATATAGACACAGAAAAATAATTATGGTGTCTATAGTCCCATTTGCATCTCAGCCATTTTAGTGTATGATCTTTTATCCCACAGAGAGTGCTCATTCTCGCAACAGACTCAGGAAGTACCGGCTGTTTCGCCCTCTTTTGCTGAACCCATGTTGTACTAACACTGCTATTGGCCCCCGTTTAATCCAACTGTCTCATTGTCGCCAGCTGTTCTGAATAACCTCACTAGGGGAGCTTATTCACTAAAGTAAAGAACAAATGTGTGGCTCCCTGAATGATTATGTTCAACAGTAATTAGTGATTACTTCCATTCAAACCTCTATCCCAATTCCTCAGTCCACTTTCAATCTTTACGAACAGGTCCAATAAATTAAACATTTTGTGCAGCCTGCCCGTGTTTTCTACTCTCGCTCGATATTTTTCAAGTTGTGACGTAAACCATCTTAACAAATGTTTCCAAAAGGAATGACACCGTTTGTGCAGCCTGTCCATATTTTTTTGCTCATGCTCCATATTTTTCAAGTTATGAAGTAAACTATCTTTAATAGCACATGTCATTCACTGCAGTTCTACATTGCAACAATATGAACGCACCTAGCATGTGCTGCTCACAGTGTACAGTTTCATCAGTTTCCAGTGGCAAAAATTTCACACCAAAAGTGAATTTGTGATGCAATGTACTTTCATACAAAGTGAGTTTCACATAGGCCCACAAGGGCCCACAAATTGAGTTTATACTTGCAATGTGGTGTTCCTTTTCATGCAATGCAGTTTTGTATTGTTTGCTTTTTAGTCTCTCATCCATTGGATTTTCCTACAATGTGAGTCTCTGGCCCTATTGTAGCCTATGTTTACTTTGTTCCAGATCTCTCATCTCACGCCGGGGCTATAACCCATGATCATACAGAGGATGCACATTCTGTTCATCTTAGACACATAGTGCACTCTGCCAAAAATTTTGACACTGCTCTCTAGTTATTAGAGATTGGTCAGTTCATCACTCATTAATTTACCAAACCAGTTTTGATTCCTCATGAATAAAGTGTGAGTTTCATCATGGGAGTTTCATTGTTTCATGTAGGCCTATTAGAATAGGTTCTATTTCACCCAGCAGTTGTCATACAAAATTAAATTATACTGTATAGTTTTGAGTAGTTAGCTACAAAGCTCTCATATTTTTCATGCCGTCCAGTAATTAATATAAACAAAGCAGTTTCATGTACAGTGGTATGCATTTTATTATTATAGTGTGGTGTCATACAAGATAGAGTGGTAAAATAAGTATTCTTGCTTGTTCTTAATATCCTGTGTTTGTTCAGTTTCCTCTTCTCCCCTTTTCTGTAAGCACCCCTAAATTGACAGAAACTCCCTCTCCTCATATTACCTATGCATTACCTATAAGTTTTGGGGAAACATAGCCTACATCTCACATTCTACACCTGATGTGATCACAATTCTGTTCTAATGTGCCTACATGTTGAATTTGTAAGCAGCAAATGTGGAAACAAGCTTCCCACTTAACATTCTACTTAAGGAAGTGTTACATGCTAATGTGTGCAGAATAGTGAGCAACGAATTGGTTTTCAAGGATCCCAGACATAATGTCTCACCATATACTTGGAAATTTTTCTTTTGTGTGTGTATGTGTTTGTGTATGTGTGTGTTTCTGTAGTCCCCAGCAAAGTTTGTTCTCTACATCTTTCTCCTAGGAACAAAGGGGTAAAAAGGATTATGCCACCTTTTGGAAAAATCTCATGCAAGTTGTCAAATACTTGACAACCTTTTTGACCTTTAACTTGATTTG
The DNA here is from genome assembly GCA_009801055.1 of Stichopus horrens. Classification (NCBI taxonomy): domain Eukaryota; kingdom Metazoa; phylum Echinodermata; class Holothuroidea; order Aspidochirotida; family Stichopodidae; genus Stichopus; species Stichopus horrens. The sequence goes on along the minus strand of VJOZ01002031.1, from coordinate 34,014 downwards.
AGCGAGTATTAACATTGTTTGCCCATTTTGTTAGCATTCAACACTCCAATTTCTCTGGAGGATTGAACCTCCTTTGTAAAGCATCTGATTTCAAAGGCCCATTTTTCATGACTACAGCGTGATTACTGAAGTGAGATCGAATGTGGCATATATTGGTATAACAATATAATCCAGTGGAGTCATTAAGGTTCTGTTAAGCTTTCACACTGGGAGAGAGTTTTGATCGTCAGGAAGTACCTGTAATTGAACAATATGAACCAGTGATGCTTCTAACTGGTACAGGAAGTTGTAAAATGTATGTGCTCCCCTCTGTGCATCTGGATCCAGTTTCACCAGACCTCATCTTCACGTCCGTTCATCCGATGGATGAGAAACCGATTTTGATTAGAAACAGCGGCAATCCATGAGGGGCAGTACACTCTGTAGATATCATTCGAGGCTCAACCAGGCTGGTGTGTGTGGAGTCACGATGGACAGCACCTAGTGCAGATGCAGCTGTCTGTAGCAGTTCTCAAGATACTTCCATTAGCTTAAAAAATGCCATAACATCTGGCATGAATGGCAAAAGTGAAAGGTGCCATTGCTGTAATCCTTCCAGTTTTGTTGGTGTGATATATATATCCTGAGAGATGGGAAAGCTGTGTATGCCTTGCTGTTCAGAGCGACTTCGCCAACTCTGGGAACGGTGCACTCCTGAGTTTTCAAGGGTGGAAGTACTGTCATTGTTGGCAGTTGGAAGTGATTGACTGTAATTACTGTAGTACGTTTCTGATTGGTCAAGATTTTTTATTGGGACACTGGCTAAAACGTCTGTAAAGCTACTCAAGAGCATTGTTTCAGGACTCTGCATCACCATCGTTGTACACTGATTTTCGAAGCGGATGTGAAAGTAGCTTCATGGTGGTTATCTCAATGTAGCAAGTAAACATGAAGATGATACACACTATGCAATCAGAGAAACCTTTTGACAAAATCACCAAAAATTTAATGATAATAATAATAAAAAAGAATCACGCCTGATAAACTTTCAGAGAAGTCCTGCAAGGGAGTAATAAATGAATTATGTGTGACGTAGCTTTTTATTTTTCTAGAGGGAAAGGCAAGCCAAAGAAGTTTTGAATACCTCATAGCTTGAGTTTCATGGAGCTTCATACAGTAGGTCTATGTCAGTGTGAGTCGCATTTTACACTCACAGGTTTCATGTACAAAGCAGGTTTATGCTGTATAGTTTAGTCCACTAGTCAGCAACAGATCTGTCATACTTTTCATTCAGTACAGTAACTCATATAAACAAAACAGTTTCACATACAGTGTGCATTTCGTCATCAGAGATGAGTCCCTCGAGTGAAGAGTTAGGACCTTCATTTAGTGATATATTGTCAGTAACTTTTGTAGCAAACTATATGAATTTGTCAGACATTGCCATTTTATATATTGCACTGTGATGATTAGAAAAAAAAAAAAACGGTATTAACAAACACTGAATTCGTATTTTAATGGACCTTAAAATAGAAGGTCTCACAAGATGTTGGCATTTGCCCACTGGTTAAACAGTGCATCAAAACAAGATTGAGTGTTTGCTCTGTGGGTGTTTGTAAATTGATGTGATCTACCTTGATTTGGCATGTGCCAAAGTCTGCTTAGGTTTTGCCTACAATGCAACAACTTTGAATGCACTCTGCCATTTAAGAAGATTGTAAAAATTTCGTAGAGCTTTTGTTCTTCAATTCAAAGTAAAAAAAAATCACTGAATCTGTCAATAACTTTGTCTGGACTTCATCCCAAGTCCACATTATTTAGACAAAACTACCAAAGCGGGCTAATGGTCTTGCGCAGTTAAACGAAGGAATCATTGCGTGTTCTTGGCTTTCATCTAACTCTTTGCCCCCCTACTTCTCCACAGAGCTGGTTGTCAATGGTATCAATAACAACCCATAAACTATTAGGAGTCAGTGCTGTAGGGTCTGGTCGATATGAAAAGAAAGAGGAGAAAGAGCAAAGAATAACAAGGTATGCGGAAATAATTTGAGGAGGAAAGCAAGCTATTATGGGAGAATTAGCTCTGTGCAATCACTTTCTGGGGGCTTGTTTATTGATTAAGTCTAAGGCAATGCTTTTCATACTAATTCAGGGATTAGCCCCAGAGCAATGGCTTTTACAACTTTGTGTTCCGTTTCGCACCCAGTTGTGTAAGATGTTTAACATTCATCCATCAAATTTTGAATTACTCAGGAGAAACTGATACCAATTTGCACTAAATGGAACTTTTTTTTTTTTTTGCTGTTGTTGCTGTTAATGGTACAGTTTAGGAAAAATCCAGCATTCTGCCCATCAACGGATTTCTAAGGAATGGTTTTCCCTGTCATCCTGCAAAAAGTAAAATGTCTTCCCTGATCTGGAGATGTCAACTCCGGCCATTGTTTGAATTACAGTGCTCTCAGAGTTCTATTTTTTCATCCTCAATAAATCAGGACCAGATTTTTTTCCCCCTTCTCTTTGTCGACAGGGGAGTTACCACATTTAATGGGATCTCTTACTTACCTGTTAATAAACATTATCGCTGTATTTCTGGAATGGTTAAAGAGATCATGCCTTCGCCTGAAGTACTGCCATACTTTACTGACAGACAGCGTAGGTGATTTTGCAAACAAGTTTCTTTGCAACTGTATGTGTGATGTTTTATCTTATCTTAAACAGCGACACATTCAAACACAGGTAACCTGTCAATCAAGTTTCCAGTTTAAGCACCTAATGTGTTTAATCTTCATCTTTGTATCTTTCAATGTGTTTTCAAGAAGAACAATCTCAGTCTGTTTCATTGTTAAATCTACTAAGGTTCACTCCACCTTAAATATATATTAATAAGTAGACTTAAAAACTCAAAGTAAATTTTGTTGCCAAAGTAAAAGGTGATCACATTGTTTTACGTTTCTCCTTCACAGAATACCTTATTGCACAAAAAATTGAATCTGGATCTCACCTGTTAAAAAAAGAAGTCCCATCAATCACCTTCTAAATTTTGAACAATTTATCTCCCCCTTTCTGTTTTGAAACACATTTACTATTATCTAAATGGGCTAAATGGTTAGGTTTCATTGAACCAGGTGAAAAGTCATTACAGGCATTATATTGGTGTTCTCTTTAACCTGTCAATGTATCCACATGGGGATTGTGTTGTGGGAATGGATTCTGGGTGGTATTAAAATAGTGTGTTGGCAATACTGCTTGCTCGTGAGACTGTCTGGCAACTTACCAGACTGTTGATTGGTTTGCTCTTTACATAAAGATCTCAAAAGTAATAAAGGGTAAATGCATTTTGAATTGCTCTGATTGCTGTATAATTTGGGGTAGTAAATTTTGAAATGAGTCTTGTGTGGATGTGGGTAGTAGGTTGTAACCAGGGAGTTTGTATTTGATGCAACTCCCTGTCACAACGTATAGTGTTGTAACTGTGGTTCAAATCTACAGTACTGATTTGTTTGAATTATATATAACTGTCAAATTCTCAAGTTAATGGCTAGTTTGAGTGCATGATACTGCCTTCCACTTACAAAATTTCTATGAGTTGTTTGCCGTTGTATGTACAAAAATATTACTATTCATACTTATTTCGTAGTGCACGTCATATATGAGTAATAACTTATCCTGCAACATGTGGGATTTGAGTACACGAAAACAGAACGAAGGTTGGCAGACTCTGTACACAGTGTATTGAAGGGTGTATTGTGATTACTGAGAGAGCGCCATCTGCAGCTGGAGGTTACTACAGAGTCTGCTCTGCAGAATAGTAGATACCAGTGATCACAGTAAGGAACTGAACCTGGGAGGGAAATCCCTCTATCGGCTGAATGTATTTTTGGGAGGTATTTTCGAAATCAGATAGGCAGTTGTCACTGGTAAGGATTCTATTGCAATTAAGTGTGTGTGTATAATCATAGCTACAACCTCAGCCGTGAAAAAGTGTGTGGGATCGATTTTCACGCATAAAATTTATCTTTGTGATTCACTCAATCCCGTGCATCAGCGCGAACACAGGTATTCACATCGTAGACATATACTTACCCCTTGCCTCATTAATGCTTAGCAAATGAAAGGGACCTAACTTAGTTCAGCGTTAACTGGATTGGGAAGTTCAATGACCTGATTTATCGGTTTATCACTCTTCAAAAGATGTGCCCATATGGACTACAACTCTCTATGAGTGAACTCATACAGTTTGGTTATTGCTTTTAAATAGTTGCCTTTATATTGGTTTGTTCCATTTTTGTCAGTAAATAAGCTAAAACTGAACATTGTCATAGAACTATTGTGGAAGATTATTGTAACTCAATAGATTGTCATCCTGACCATTCCATAACCCTTGGAATGGCCTAACCTAAATTCAACACTCATGAAGACTTGAACAATACATAGATTGTGAAAATGTCTGCTAAATTGTTACCAGGGAAAAATTTGATCTCAAAACCGTTTTATTGTTAAATAGTTATCACCTCAATACAGCAGGAACTGCATGTGTGTCATGCTGGAAGTCTCAAGCAGCCAGTATCAGCCGTTCCTCCTCCCTCCCCCCCAAAAAAATGTTTTCTTTGTTTGAAAAAGTTGACATAGTTTACATTCCAGCTAAGAACAACTCACCTCAACCTATTGACCCCTAACCTGAAATTGATAGTGACCCACAGGGAAAAGGAAGGGAAGGTTTATTTCAGTCCAATGTCTAACTGGGAGAAATGCAGCTTGGAAACCTATATTTGGGAGGTGCTATGTTCTTGATTTGTCTTTCAAGTAGCTGAGACAACAACAGTGAAAGATCAAAAAGTTGACCTCATTAAATCTATGGAATTGTCATATATATGCAAGAGAGGTATAAACATAGGATAGTTATGACTGGAAATGTATTCAATGTAATCATAAGAGAGACCTCCCTGCATCAGTTTAACTGGGAGTAGATTGAAATGTAGATGTTTTTCATAATGCATTGCAAATCATTGGTAACAACTTACTTGCTATAGAGAATCTTGAGCATAATACAGGGGCAGGGTGTAATGTCAAAGATAGTGGGGTGTGTTTCTACAGCTGAGGAAGCTCAGTGCTTCTGTACGTAGGTTGCATGCAGAAAACTGAATAGTGGCATAAGCTGAGCTGCTTAATAAATTCTTTGCTGTAATGCACAGATAAAATGCTATGATATTTAAATGAAACCAGGGAGAGACCGAATGCGTCAGTATGTGACTGTAGTAGAAGTGAACGAGTGACATCGTTGCTTTTGCTGGTAAAATGCTCAGATAGTTGAATATAACACGAGGGAGGTACAATGCTTAAGTGTGTACATTAAATTGAACAGTGACCCCGTGTTCACAGGATACTCCTGATCACCTCAAGTAACCTATGCATATAACTGTATTGACTATGGTCTAGCAACTAGCTGGCAATTATGTGTGTATCTGGTCACTGCCCCTCCATAATTCCGAGACTGCAGAAGGGAGTATGTTGCGGATTTACATCATAGTCATATACTTACCCCTTCCTTACTCATGCATTAAGTGACCTAGCTCAAAGAGCACTCGAGGAGCAGATGAGATTTAACGTATAGCAGAATTTACGCAAAACCTAACCGTAAAGAAAAGAATACTCAAGGTTTGCATAGGGTACAGTTCTCGGAAGAGGAAGAATTCGGAGCTTTCGGAACTGGACACGATGTCATGGCAAGAACAAAAGTTAAATGAGGGCAAGCTGAAGGTGAGCTTATCAGAGGGCGCTTTGTCAGAATACATTTCGATTGCACTTTTGAGCTAGGTTAAAATTTAATGCATGAGTAAACCAGAGGTACGTAGTAGTCACTCATGAATACCGGCCATGCCAGTGAGTTGTGGGGAGTTTATTTCGAAAGCATATAGGATTCACAGCGCGTACTCCCTCACCTCATATAATCTTTGCTAGAAACTTCGCTGTCAGCCCAAAAGGCTGGCAGTTATGGAGGGGTGGTGGCCAGTTACACACACATACACACACAAAATTGCCAGATGCTAGACCATAGTCAATACAGAAATGCATAGGTTATGTGAGGTGAGTACATCGGTAGCGAATTCCCAAATCAGTAAGTTTTGGGGAATCGGGGAAATGTAGAAACATGTAGCCTGTATTGTAATGCTTTTGCTATCGCTGATGATTGTTAAGATATTTGAATGTAACACAGGGGAGACTGAATGCAATCAGCATACATTGGCAACCATACCGTAAAACTCACTGATAAATGCTAGGATTAATATAATACAGTCAAGATAATCCGCTTTGCTATGCATACAGTGTACACCACGACACAGTGAAATGAAACGTGACATTCCTTTGCATGAATTACAACAAGTGAGAAACAAAGGCCAGAATAAATCTTTCAATGCTGTAACTGTTTGATATCACCTTAAAAAAAATGCTCTTCATCTTAAATTTTGTGACTTGATGATGCCAGCACAAAATTGTGACAGACGTCTGTGCGAGGGTGCTCTATACACTGCAGAATCAATCCTGACTTGTCTCTGAGTGATTGCAGAACAACATGGCAACATGTAAACATGCAGAGAAATACTGGTAGTCATTTCTGACTCGAAAGGGATTATGTTTCATCCCTGGGTGGTCATTAATGATTTACCATGAGAATCTTCGCTATCCTCAAAGGGTGTCTTGAGGCTCCCAGCTAATTTTGATATGTAGCAGAGCAATTAATTACTGACTCCCTTCGATACACGAGTCAAAGTCGTTCGCAACGACGATACTCGGCTTTGGCTCTCAGATGGGGCTTGAGTACAATGTGGTGTGTGCTGAATAGAGATGAGAAAACGTGATGGAACTTTTGAAAATGTTACATTGCGCAGACTCTCATAATTAAGATTAATGCGTACAATCCGTGGATCGAAAGCCTAGAACGGAGACCTGCAAAGACGAATAGGTGGAACATGTTGATTTGCAGTCCTATATATTTCAAATGAAAGTTGTCTCCTTACCCTCATCTTTGAGAGCATTTGCAGATCCAGGGATGCATCATTCAGTGCCATGCACCCAAATGATTACACCTTGGAGTTTTCCTCTCTACCAGTCTTTTGTGAAATATCATTTGAATTCTGCCGTAACAACTTGAGAGACTTTTAAGTACGACCATTTGGGTTTATGTTTGCTTCAAAGGTTTACTATAAAGCAAACTTAAAGGAAGATAGATAGTTCTCTTAAACATTTTAGATAACTTTTTGCATTTTCTTCTTTCAGTCTGCTCTAGGCATATCTCCTCAGTTTAATACTGCATAAAAATTTCTCTACTGCTCTTTTCATATGACTTGGTCACTTTGGGTCAGCAATTGGAGAGCTGAAATATTCAAAGGATGGGAGTTAATTTTCATGAATGACGTTGATGAATTGAGTTACACGGATCATCTTGGTTTCTGCCTTATTAGCAATTTCATGCACTTTGTTTTGGCCACCCACCACTGTGGTTCGCCAACAATTCCAATTACTGGTATGAAGTTACTATAGTATATTCATGGATTCTTTAATTGTCCTGTAGTTTTCCTTCAGCTGGTGGGAGAGAGCTCTATCGTGGCCATTATTCTCATATTTTTCCCTTTGCCAGTCATTCAGTAGGTATCCTCTGGATGTTGATTCATGTGATATTTGCTCTCATAACGATGGAAGTTAATTTACATGACGTTGATGAAGCCTCTGGAATTTGCCGAGGCTTTTAAGAAAGACAGGAATATTTGCAGAGACGTCTCGGGAAGGTCGTCTGCTTTTATGAAATACCGTCCGAGATCAAAGAGATAGATGTTATTTCACAATACAGCAAGCACTTCATAACTTGTTTGAGATTGTTTACTTACATGAGTGAATCTGCTTGTGTTTCAAAGCTCAGTGGAGTATTAAATTCAGGATTGCATGGAATTAATGGAATTAATTGCCAAAATTTTTCTGGTGCATCAACACATATAGACACATGACGCATATTGAACTGGTTCATTTTCCCCCTAACTTCAAATCTGTTTGAAGTCTGCACATTACCAGTGAGCTAAGGTGATGGCACGCACGCCACTGTAAATGGTGAACCTAACTGAGACGGAAATGTGGCAGTAGCCTGTGTAAAATTTCTCTCTTTTACTTCATTCCTCACTTCTCTGTCTCAACACAATGACTGCACTCCCATCTTCCAGCACCCTTGGCACGGTATGTAACGGTGCAGTTATTGAATTGAAAGACTGGTAAGTGAGCCATATGTAAGTAACCAAACCAAGTTAGCTTTGGGAATGGTTGTATGAGCGATCAGTTCTGCAGTGGAACAAATTGTGTACATAGACCTTAACATGAATGGAGATACCGCAATGTCTACTGCAATGTCTTCAACCTCCCCACAGAGCTTGAGTCACATACATGTGCATCACATTGTATCACTACTTACAGTATAGATTTGTGGTTGTGCACACAGTCTGCATGTGTTTGATTGATTAGCAGACTACAAATTTGTGAGGATAGCAGATATTTGTTTTCTCCCCTCTACCTTGCCATATGTGTAGATTTTAGATTCTATACCCTTGCCAGATAGGTAGACCGTATTGTATTATCGCCTGTGCCGAACCAGGACAATGTAGCAGAACTGCAGTAGCAGAACTTAAATCACAAGAGATGTACATGTAGCAGTGTATCACTCTTGCAGATCTTAGCAATAGGTCTGTAGCATGCTGGCATTGTAGCAGGTATCGTAGCAGCTAGTTAAAAGTCACCTGTAATGTATTAGTCCAGAATTTTCAAATGTTGCTGAGCCTGAAGGTCATGTAAGACAATGAAATCGCCAATTTACTTTGTAAAATATTTAATTTCTGTATATTAAAGCAGACACATGTGTGAAAAATTTATCAGTTTTGAGATGACAGAAGTTGCATGCTGCATATAGTAAGTGGAGGCAACATGACTACCAGAGATTGAGGCTTACACATCTAAATGGACTTTAGCTGTCAAAGCACAATTATAAAAATATGGAGAGTTGTACAGCCTTTCTTCACTTTGCCAATTGTAATGCACATTGGATGGACTTTGTCCAGTCATTGTTTACATCCCATACATTCTGTGTGTGACAACAGATGCTTAGAATGGATTTCTCGTTAATGTTAAATCCCAACATTCCGTGTATGACATCCTATGTTGGGGGATGACTTTCATTGAATCATTGTTGAAGCCGCCTGTTCCATGTGTGACTTCAGAGGTTGCTCAAGGGTGACTTGTGCTCATCATGCATCAATAACATTTTATATTTTGACACTTTTAGTTTACTGCCTGCGTATCCCAGACTGCTAGCGGGTGCCTGTTGCCATAGTTCGCAGAGGAATGATTTGTGGTTGACATGGGACAAACCATTTGGCTCTATGGAACTTCATCTATGTACCCCCCAAGCAGTGCACTGGGAACGTACACACTTGTGGTATATGCCGCAGACATATGCAAAGTGAATCATGTAATCTTTATTCTATATGTAACTGATGTTGGCAAGACTCACTTGATAAAATGTTGGATACAGTAGTAACACTGGTACTTTTCAAGTGGAAGATCATGCGTGCACTGAAGGTATAGGCCGAAATGTTCTAGGTGTGCGTGAAATAGCTGTAGTGCTGCTTACATAGTTTGGAACATTAGCTAGGCATGTTAAAAGTCAGTGTTTTAGTGTTTGCTGGACATGTTTATAAGGCAATGTCAGCCGGGCATGCTAATGGTAGTGTCAGTTGCACATGTTAAAGGTATTTTCAGTTGGGCATGTTAAAGGTATTGACAGTTTGGTAGTTTTGATCTGGGGAATCTGTTGCAAGCCATTTGCCTGCAGTCGATCTGTTTTGCCAACAGTGGCAGTAAACAGACTCTGAGTGACTTTAGTGAATGTAACAAACACGAGTGTATGAAATTTAGAACTGAATGATAAGAAGATGAACAATTTTCAGTCATTTTCAGTGGAAAATGCAAATTGTAACTTTTGGAGCAGGAAAAATTTGGGTGAGGAGGATGGCTGTACTTTGCAACTTCTGAATGAAAGGAGCTCTTTTCTAGAAGCATGTCACACAACCTTTAAGGAAAAATTTCTATCTGTGTTGATCACTCTTTGTAAACTCCATCTGGTCTTCTGGATTTACTACAATGTTGAAATGAAGAGAACATACATCTTGAGTCCTCCGAGAGTCCTTTTCCTCTGATAACAATATTTTTTGCTGAAAATGCAGTTTTCAACCCACTTCATGTCATTGAAGTGAAGGAAAAAATGTTGTTAAAACACCAATCCTCCAAACTCTCCCTTTCCTCTGTCTTTCCTCCTGCAGCGACTGACCCACCAGCAGACAGATGCGCCGACGTGTACTGCCAGATATACGAGTGCCCGAGAGACAGCACCTTACTGCAGACTCCAGTGGAACCCGGAGAGTGCTGCCCCCAAGCCCCTTCCTGTGAATGTGACTTCAGCAAGTGCTCTGTGATTCTGTGTGCCAGTGGATATGAGAGGAAAACCAAAGTCTCTGGCTTGGGAGAACCTGGACGTTGTTGTGATGTCCATGAATGTGTGGAAAGTAAGTTGGTTTCATGACTTTTCTTTTATTCTGAGGGTAAAATGTCAGTTAGGTTGGGTCGGCTAACACTACTCAATATATAGTGTGTTGCAAAAGCTATCAACTTGGCACGTTTGAGACCTTGAAAGCAAGTTCTCAGTACAAAAAATTCCATCATGCATATGGCTCACTGTATGCTTGTGTCCATCAATACGGGGCTGTGCCAGTTAAACTAACTTTTTCTTAAGTTGCTTTAAGCTGGAATAGGAGTTGCACTGGCGATGGCCTGGTCATCTACCTTCGTCCTACCTTCTTCTTCTACCTTGTTCGTCTGTGTTTCAGGGAAGAGAAAATAGGGGAAAAGATCACCTGTCATTGTAAGAGCAATAAAAGCAACGAAGCAACAGCGAACATTGTCGTATCGCTCCTGTGCTTAATTAGCGCCAGATTGGAAAGAATTCATACACAACATTATGGTACCGTTGTGAACAATTGTAACATAGTTTTACCGTTTACCTGGCTTGCTATATTCCTGCACCACTGCAGAGTCAAAGAAGCGTGCCAGCAGAATTTCTCTTTATTGATTTTGCATGAAATTCAAACATTGTCCTCAGCAATATTGGTAGGAGACAGTGGTATGACAAAAGTGCATGCATGCATGCATCATTTCAAGTAGCAGTGATGAAGTGCTATGCTCTCTCAGAGAGTTAGAACTTTGTAGGTCCAACAAAAATGTTGAGACAATTTTCATTTTCAAATATCTGGATGATGAGTGCCTTAAGTTCTCTTTCAGGTTTTGAGACAGGTGATCTTTCCCTCTACTTTCTCTTCCCTGAAACACTGGCAAAGAACAAAGATAGATGACCAGGCGATTGCTAGAACAAGTCATATTCCAGCTTAATTAACTCATCGTCCCATTCTTTTGTTTACTTGCCAAATGGCATAAGGAATCCAATGTTATGCAGTCAACTTGTGTTGTGTGTGTTGTTATGAACATGATATATTAAGAGGGGAAAGCTTCTTGAACTTCAGTGTGTTGTGATTTTTGTTTGTTTGTTTGTTTAAATGTAGAAGGTCCCTTTAGGCCGCCTGAGGTAAAAACGTGAAATGGAAACATGTTAAGACTAATCAATTCAGGTACGTGGGTTAATTTTACTGTTTTCTGGAAGGTTAAAGGTCACACTGCCCAAAATGTCAAAAAGTAATCAAATTCAAGTCTCCTTGAGGACTTAAATACATTTTTGGTCCAAACTTGATGACATTCATTATGTGGTTGTAAGGTAGACCAGCTACACTTCATGACAACAAAGGTCAAAGGTCTTGTTAGAATGGACTACAGTGGATAGATAAAATAATCTCTTGAGTAAAATGGAGTAGTAGCAGAAATAGTTTTCCTTCATCTAATTGCATGTGTCTACAGAGATTCTCCTGGTGGTTCCTACAGTTGGTAAAGCTTTGATTCATCTGGAATCTGGCAGACAAGTTCCGTAATGATGCACTGCAGTACAATTTTCCCTTTGGCTGCTTACTGCACACCATGTATTGTCTTCATATTTTGGTCCTTTGTCCCCTTATGAAACGATTGTCCTCTTGTTATTGTCAATAATACAAAGTTGTGCCAAGGTTTGCAGTCAAGTGTCACATAAGGAATGTCAATTGAGCCATCTCATTGTCGATGTTCAATTTCAGTAGGAGCATTCATGTGTCTTGAATTTGCTGCGCCTCCGTTGAAGAATTTGGCGTTAATAGTACAATTGTTTGGGGTAGTAAATTAACCACATCAGCATCACTGTCGTAACATCATTCTCTCCAAAGCATGAAAAAAAAAACACAAAATGTGGGTATTTATTTACCCCATATGAAATGAGATGATTCCCATGCATCGGTCATGATAAGACTGGTAAATGACTCACTGATTTCTGTGAAGTTTGCCTTACAGAGAGCTCAGTAGACCTTCGGATTCTAGAATCCAGTTTTATTTATTGGAGATTTATTTATAGGACAAGTAGGAGATTCTTCCACTGTCATTCCCTGTTTTCACCGCTTGTCACTGTTTCAAGCCAAACAAATAGTGCCATTCAGACGGTGATTGATTGTCTTGTTTCCACGTAAGATAATGTGCAATTTGGCCCATGTCTCCTTACTAGTGGATTATTGTCTCTGAAGCATGCACACCAAGTCTTTGTACTGATTGTACATAGTTGCATGATAATGATGACAGCTACAGTGAAATTTGAATGAAAGTTCAGAACAATTATTAGTATATAGTAGCAGCAGCATGTAGTGGCTCCCTGCTGTAACCTCTGGTATTTGTAGTTTTCTTCTCCCCTCCAGATTTTTTTCTCTTTTAATACCTTTCAATCATTCTGATTCTGTCTGCTCTATGTTTTGTTCCTTGTTATGATCTTAACTTCCTGTACATATGGTTGGCCAACTCAATAATCGAACACAGTCACCCCTCTCGGCCATTATTGCTCGTATATCACTGCAGTGGTGATGTTATCCGCTGTCCTTCATTCCTTGACAAAACACTTTCTCATTGTAACTGCAAGGTAGATCCTGCAAACACATGAGGACTAGTACCGAAGCCTCGGAAACAGATACATAGGCCAAGCTTTGGTGAAAAGCTGCATGGTTGCGAGCAAAAACCCGCACCGGCATAGCACTGATAAATACATTGAAAAGATGAACGATGCTGTAAAAAAATCATGATTTGTGTTATTTTGGCCAAGAAACAACTATAGTTTGAAGTAAAGTGTGTGTAGTCAAAAAAGTCAACTTAGATTATTGCAAGGGGAACATCAGACAAGGCTTCATCAATGACTGTTGATCTTTCCGCAGTTGACGATCCTCCGGCTGACTCCTGCGACCAAGTCATCTGCCAAGAATATGACGTCAGTTGTCCAGGAGACAGCACCATATCACAAACACCGTTACAACCGGGCGAGTGCTGTCCTCCTCCCCCCACCTGTGAATGCAATCTCAGTCTGTGTTCGGTGATCCTCTGTACAAGTGGATACAATAGAAGAATCAAAGTTACAGGCACGGGAGAACCAGGTGCCTGCTGTGATGTGTACGAGTGTGTAAAAGGTAAGCAAAGGTCCAAGGTTGGGGGAGTCATGAATTCTGAGATTGTGGTATTGAGGAGCCCAGGGGGGTAGGATCTTCAAAGTAGCAAAACAATGTCATTCAGCGAACCATTTTGAGAGTAACTTTTCGAACCGAACATGCTATTGAGATACTGTTTGAACCAATGAGGAGAGGAAAATATTTCAATTTTTTTCTGTGAAATATTAATTTCTTTCAGTGACCAATCCCCTCAATTAAAAAGTATTGACCAGTCCTTATCTCCATATTTCCACCCTCTAGATTATGACTACTGGGACTTCACCCATCATCATTAAGGGCTGCCTGTTTTTGGGTTGTACTGACTGGCAATCTCCACATGCCGATTAAATTGTAGGAGGTCACATGGACCCATTGATGTAACTCTTAGATGTTCTGCTCAGTCTATTTGTGTCAAGAAAAAGAAAAAGGAAAACATTTGGGATTCACTCATTCAAACTCGAGGGGAGAAAAATTAGCAGCCTTCCTTGATGCATGTTGCTGTTTACCCATGCCACTCAACAAAACAAAAAGAGCCAAAAAAAAAAAGGAGAGAAAGAAACAATCGTGGGGGGTGGGGAAAGAGTCAGTTACAATACCATGATTGACAAAGAAACTTGCTGGCCATCATTATCTTTTTGAAGTGTTTGTTTAATTTTGTTGTGGGAGATCTCCTTGGTATGATTGAATGTAAAGTCACCAAGGTTGCCAATTCTCTGTTATTAAGTGGCAGATTTTAACCGTCTTTTTGTTCCTGGCATCTAAAATGCATCCTTTAGACTTTTTCAGGGGGGGTGTCTGATGTTTGTCCTTTACCAAGGTCTGATCAGAACTGCAAATAGAGCATGGTACAGTTCGTGCAATAACATTTGCAAACTTTGCTTTTCGATGAAAGAAGGGGGAAGTGTTAAAGCGTTGGTAACTTCAGCAGGTGTAGCTAAATAATTTTTAATCAGTTCGTCTGTCTGTGACAAGTTAGAGGTAAATGGTTAGGGACATTATCAGCTGAACCCTATGACCTGTCTCCCATGAAGTTGTTATCGAAGTGTAACTTATTTTCTTCCAAGTGTCAGTGAAACAGAACTAGGGAATGACTGTAGGTATGAAATACCAGCAAATTTTTAATGGATCTTTTACTGCCAGTCAGAAAATTTATGATCCAACTTGGTATATGCCAGGAAACTCTTCCTTCAAAAATAATCTATTTTAATATCGACTTCCTCCATGATATGCCAAGAGCACCCTGCTCAACAATGCTGAGTGCACATCGAAGGACTTTGTTAATCCTGAAATGGTTTTCCTTCATGTTGGCTCTTGTCCAATCAATGTTTGGACAGCTTGACAGATGGTTAGAAGCTACCAGTACTTACGACTGCTTGCGAAAAATGAGCCAAAACAATTGACACAGTATGAATTGTACATGTTAAGGGGAGGAGGGTGGGGTGGCATACCATGTTGATCTTCAAAAGGCTGTCAATCAGAATTTTCCAATTCACATCATAGACATGTACTTATTCCTTGCTAACACGTATGTCTTGTTTGTCTTAGCTTATCATGAACCTGAATAAAAGTTCTAGCCCCGTGCCCTCTATTCCCACGCTCGACCTTGTTTGGTTTGCCACAGGTTTCCATGTTCCCTTCGTGACTTTCTGAATTTGTTTTATTCAGCAATATTTGACAGGTTAAACCAAAACAGTGCAACCACCTTTTGATGGATTTACCTTTCTTATTGCTCATCTTTTTCTAAACATTCTGCTACTGCGTACTTTTCTGTCTGACAAGAAATTGCTTGATTGGGACATGCTTTAAGAATGTCACGTTGGCTTTATGGTGTAATATGTCAGGCATGGGGGTGGATTTGTAAGACACCAAGGAGTATGATCACCAAAGATTTTGCCACATAATTATAGAGTTTTGCAATATGGCTGATCAGGAAAGTGTATAAATCCTGTGCATGATTAAGACAAAATGTCCTTGTTTTTCAACTTACCAATCCAGTCAGTTTCATGTGATTGCATCAAATTTACTGAAGCTATAATGTTTACCTGGATTTATTTTTTTTTGCTGTGGTTAAAAAACTTTGTAAATCTTACCCTTGTAAATTCACAATAATTATGATAATTCCTTGATTTTCGGAGTGCACATACCCATTTCCCAGAATGATCAAGGTGCTATTCATGAATTGCTCATAAACTCTTCAATGTTTATTATGAATTATTATGATACACTAGTTAGTACTGAACCATTCTGTGGTTGGGAAGTTTATGGCTAGGCTCGTTTCATTAAAACTTAATTTTACTATAAATGTCAGTTGCATGCAAGGACAACAAAAAGTATCTGTAGAAACAAGCTTTTGAAAGCGAAGTAGGATGCTTACAAAGCACATACATTTCATGCAGAGAAAATTGCTTTGATCATTATTGAACCATTCACGTTCTTATATAAACCTTTGCAAAAGCTTTATCTATTCAAAACATTGGGCACAAGATGAGTGACGGAAAATGCGTCAAATTTCTCCTGGTCAGAAATTTTTTTTTGCCTTATTTACCCTTAAGATGGAAAGATTGAATGTATCTTGATTGAAGGCGTAATATGTTAATGTCATACGAGCATTTAATGGTCGTAGCATGATTTTGTGAAAACCTCTTCGTAATTTTTTCCTCTAACTTGGTTTGATTTACCTCTGCTCAAAATTCTAACAGAGACGGTCGCTGACTGCAGTGGTGTGGTGTGTAATACGGGTCCACAGCGGATATGCCCAGAAGGAACGAGGACCATCATGGGAGGTCTTTCAGAGGATGGATGCTGCCTTCTACCAAGTCGCTGTGACTGTGACCCTGACCAGTGTATCATTCCATCTTGTTTGGAGGGGTACTCACCCAGGAGGTCCCGAGAGGCGAGAGGGGTACCAGGCGACTGTTGCGATGAGTTTGAATGTGTTTCAGGTACACACATTAAAAGAAAAGCGTGTGCGTACAACAGATTGTATGTCTGTTGTATGTCGGCTCATATTACACAGGGGCCTAGTTTTTTTTATTATACATGTGGTCCTTAAAACTAGAATTGTGTCCACAAACCACACTAAGCCCTTTGAGGGCGAGGCTACAATCTTGGACAAAATACCTTGGTACACCCCACTCCCCCTTTCAATGTTGGCTATTGGATTACTATTGAAATAGTATATTCACTCCAAGTGCAACATTGGAAAGGGGCACGTGGTATCGTGTTATCCTTTCCCCCAAAATCCAGTATTTTCAACGTACGACAAAGTGTCCCAACAATTTTGTCCAAGATTGTGGGTCTAGAGGGCACGGTGTCAGAATTGTTTTTGGGACATTTTGAGCTAGTTCAAACTGATGCATAAGTGAGCAAGGGGTAAGTATAGTCACTTGGGTACTCACACTAGAGAGTTGTGAGGATTACCCATGTGGTCCCTAAAACTAGGATTGTGTTTGCACAAGAAGGAGTAAAGTGTTTCTAAGAATTGGAACTCCTCGGGGTGATGAGTACCTGCCTTGAAATTTCAAAAGTGTGGAAATTCAATGCTTTGTAGGAAAATATGAATACATCAAAAAATTTACAAATAAAAATGGACAACAGCTTCAAGAATAAAATATTTAAATGCATAAAAAAGGTTTGCAAGTCAAATAGACAATGAAGTTGAGATAGGTGTAAGAAATAGATCCAGATAGCAATTCTAGAATCGGGTCCTGACATTGTCAGTGAGGTACCCGGGTACCTGGTGCAAACAGTGCTTAGTTTCATTTGAATTTGGAACCTTGGCTCAGTTATCTGCCTGTTCTTTATTTCTGTGGTATGTGTAATAGAATAGTAACAATGTAGTTCTCCAATTTATTCATTCTGCCATGCTGTCATGTTTTCAGGTAGTATAGTGCCGGGGTGCAATAGCAGCGATGTGACTTACTCAGAGGGCGAAAGGTGGAAGATTGACGAATGCAAAGATTGCGAGTGCCGTCAGGGGATGTCCCACTGCTCCGTCAGACAGGCCTGCTACTACCAACTCTGCTTTGTCGATGGCGTTTTGCAGGAACCGGGGTACAGATGGCACGTCGACGATTGCACCACATGTGAATGCAGGAACGGCATGGCGGCCTGCACGACCGCCAGCTGCAGACTCGACTGTTTGCATCCACGTAAAGTCCCCGGAATCTGTTGTCCGGTTTGCGATGGTAAGGATTTAATTCACTGTGGCCACATGTTTGTCCTCCTTCCAGTTGTAACATATTAGCAGCGAGGTTTTGTTTAAGTGGGACAAAAAGAAAGTCAGAAATGGTTTGCCATGTTGAGTATCGGATAGGATTCACCTTTGAATTAACATTTAAGACCTGCTTCTAATACCATGCATGTGAGTATAGGTAGGAAAATACAAGACCTGTTATCTCAATAACCAAGGTATGACATTACACTGTCTCAGATATGATATAGTTTTGGGACCTGATGGGAATTTCTTCAGTAATTCTGAATCTGCATGTAAGTTACACCTTTACTGTTTGCTTCTTGTCAAAAGATGATTTAACGTAGCAGGCCATCGCTTGTCCACAAACACTCTTGATAGGTGGAAAGAGAAAGGTAACAGTCTAGTTTTTTAGGGTTTGTTACTTGTCATCATTTCATTGTGGTTATTGTATTATATGCATTGTTATTGTGGAGAGTTGTGCAGTAGTTATGTGGAGACAGGGTAGCTTCTCACTCTTGAATGTCCACTTAATTTCACTTTGACATTTTGCACTTGGAAGTTATGTACATACATCGGAATCTTTTTTTTTAAAAAGACTGAAAAATCAAAGTAAAAAAATATTAAGTAATCATTTTGCTTGACTTCCTATTGTGTTGACCTTTTGTGTGTTTTTCGCACCTGGTATTAATTTTACGTCATATGTGTAAAAGTTGTTGCATTTTGACTTTTGAAAAAAGTTTCTCTCTTATAACTCCATTTAATTTTGTTTGTTCACCATGCATAATTATCCTTTGCCAAACAAGTATTCTTCTTTGGTAGTAGTATATATATATATATATATGTATCTCATAGTTGTATCCCATGTCCATGCAGGTCGATATACCACCTCTCATATCTGTCTTCTTTTTTTTTTCCCCGGATAGAACGATTCTTTCCCACATATTACGACTCCTCGAACTAACCCACCTCAGGAACATCTCACGCATTATATTACAGCTGCATGTGCATGATTTGTCGGAGTGGTGTGGTTATACTAAGTTTCATTCTTTCTGCAGAGCCAACCTTTTTCACCATGCCCCCTTGTTTGCCCTTGTATGACTGCACCCTGGATTGCCCCTCTGGTCTGGTCACTAATTTCTGGGGCTGCCCCACTTGCCAATGCCAACCAGGTAAATTGGATACATGTCCCTATTTGTTACCTTTTACGTTACATTCTTTTCAAACGTCATCGTCTTTGAGCTTTGTGAGTAATGGAGCCGTTTTTTTTCTTTGTCAGTTCCCCAATATCCAGGATTCCTCTCCTCCAGAATCCAGCTTTGAAAACATTGATGGAATTTTCATTCATTTCAGTTCTCAAAACCATCCTGGTAGATTTTTGACAGTTAAATGTTTGTAGTTGTCAGTATATCCCTACCAAACTTTTATTTTTCATTGATTCGTACAAGTATTTTCTCAAGAAAAATTTCTGGTTGACAGTCTTCTAAGAACCTAGCAATACTTTTTTTTTGGCAGAAAGTAACATACTGACTTTGTGAGTTGATGTTTACCTTACATTGTTTGCATTCGGAAGTTAAGGGTGATTGTGCTTTTGTAGCATAAAAGTTAATGCCGTCTGCACGATTGAGTAGAATCTATCAGTTTGAATAGTTTGTGATCCGTCCATCATTCCTTATTTAGTATGTGCTGTGTGTTTGTAATGATGTTTGTATACTTGGCAAACCTTGTTCTGCTTCTCTGTTGTTACTTTGTGACCCTTTTGTGTGGCTTCTGGGTGGGGAAAGCATGGATGGGGGAGGGTGGCATGTTGGAAGAGATAAGGGAATTACGGGAGGAATGTTAGGAGAGGCAGAAAAAGAAGGGTAGAAGGGGTATTGAGAGGAAGAGAAGGGAAGGAATGAGGGGGGAGGAGCAAGGGTTGCAATCATCCATCCATGCAGGAAACACGATGGTACATGTCATCACAATATTGAAAGGGACAAAAGTGAAAACAGTTATTGTGTTCATTACAGAAACTTCATCGAAAAATGTCCAGACATCAGTGTAGTTGTCATTAGAATTTACAGCATCGTAGTTGTCACATCTTTGTGTAGTGTGGAGTGACAGATACTAAGATATAACAAAACTGGAATTGGGTACATATAATCTATTGAGGCTCTTTGTCGCAAGTGAAGGTCAGATGAAAATTAGAGATATCGGTATAAGATATGGAAATATACCAGATGACGTGTACGTTGAATTTAGATGGCTAGACATTTCTGCTATTACTCTGATCTACTTACTATGGATGGCATATCTTTGTGTTCCTCTTATATAACTCTCACATACCTTCAAGTTACATATCCTCATTTGATTGCATGTTTGAATGTCAGTGAATTGTAAGGCACGTCATGGTGGTCCTGTGACGTTTGTTACGGATTCTCTCAGGATGGTCTCCAGAGGAAAAATTAGCTTCTACTCTTTCATCTCTCGGATGCAGATGCCGTGACAACCTCTCAACCTCTGGTTTCTTCAACGGTACTATCCGTCTGCCAAGAGAAGGATTGCTCTCATCTGTCGTGTGAGAATGGATTCGCTCTGGACACTTTTGGATGTCGGACGTGCCAATGTCTCGATGGTAAGGTCACATTCTTCTCGAAAACAGTTTCATACCATCCAAGTCACATCTCCAACTCCCATCCAACAGTTACCATTCTAACTTCTGATAGGGGTCCAACTCTTGTTTATGTATGCCACATCACCTTGTCAGCTATTCAAGCTCAGATTCTGTGCTCAATTAATACTCACTGGGTTTACTTATCAGAAGTCACCGACTGATTTTTTTTGGCCCAGACAATTTTCCAGTCATCAGTACTTGCCGTTCATGGTTGGACTATCACCAAAAACTATAGTACTGATTTTTCTTCTAGAAAATGAAATCATTTCTCTCAACACTGAAAGGTAGGCTGTCACTTTTATTTCCGTATTCTGGATACGTCCTGTCATTAGTGTTGAGTCATTTCTTGAGTTTGGTCAAGTTCAAGCTTAAGCCAAAGCCAAACCTTACTTTTACATACATTTACAAATGGAACCATGTTGACTTAATGTAAGGAGATACATTTACTTTAAAATGTGCATTTTAAACGAAACCACTGTCTCTGTTGCGTTAACTTTTAAACAAATTTGTTTTTTTCTGTTTTAAGACTCATTTCTGATGCTAAATTCTCTTCTCTCCCTGACTGAATTAAACAACTTATTACATGTTTTTTACACGTTTTCTATTGATGTTTACATGACCAAGGACTCCTTCTGGTAGTAAAAGTTGTTGTTGTCCAAGAAAGCATGGGTGTAGATCATGGAAGCATGAGGACAGGACATGTTCCCATTCCCTTTTGGTAAGAGGGGGGGACATATCCAAAATTTCCCCCACATTTTCAAAATGATGAAACCTAAAACAATATAATGAAGACACTGAAATTGAACCTACATTTTAGAAGCTAAATTTTGAGCAAATATTGCATCATTTACCCTAAAGACACCTTAGAATTTTTTTTTTTTTCCCAAGGGGAGGGGAAACCCCTGCTCCACGATGGCAATTTGCAAATGGTGAAAAGTCCAAATCATATCTTCCCTGCACTGTATACTAGCCCTCATCTCCTCTCATACCATGTTACATCCTTCGTACCTGCTACAATTTGAAGAAAATGTCACCAAGCCGATCCTTTGCCAAGATTC
The DNA here is from genome assembly GCA_009801055.1 of Stichopus horrens. NCBI lineage: Eukaryota > Metazoa > Echinodermata > Holothuroidea > Aspidochirotida > Stichopodidae > Stichopus > Stichopus horrens. The sequence goes on along the minus strand of VJOZ01002031.1, from coordinate 12,444 downwards.
ATACCACTGTTTTCAAGTATTCATTTGTTAGTATTTAGAAGTTCTCTCAACCTGAGCAAGATGTATCCACAGACATTATTGTCCATACTGATCAATTTTTGTTCCCTCTGGCACACAGTTCAGTGTCCTGGCACGGAGATGTGCCCACCCTGTGCCTCGGGTTACCGGGTCGACGAAAATGGCTGCGAGACTTGCCGCTGCGTGAAGTGCCCCTCCATGGAATCATGTCATAAATTCTGTCCCTATGGTTACCAGCGGGGAAGGAACAACTGCATACGCTGCCGATGCGAGAAGTGTCCACCGTTGGAGAGGTGTTCGAAGCAGTGTGTCCACGGCAGGGAGACTAACGACAGAGGCTGTCAAATATGCAAATGTAAAAGTAAGGCGCGGCTCAGTTGTTGTCGTTCTTGTGGTCCGCAAGGGTTCAAATATAATTTTATCTGACGTGATATCAAGATGTCAAAACATCTTGTCTTAAATGTTGTTCATGTTGTTTACATTTGGTTTAGTTGTGTATACAGAAAGCCCAAAACTAGCATGCTCTACATTTACTGTACTCATTTCTGATGAAGCGATGTCTCTGCAAGCATCGGAACCGAGAGCCTGATCCACCTTTATTAAAGTTACGTCATATACACCGGATGGGCTCTGGACGGTACTCGACTGGATGCCATCTACGTGTGACACTGCTAGTTCCAGATCTGGATGCAATCTAAGCATCACATTGATAGTTCCAGGTCTGCATGCCGTCCAGTTGTCTGCATAATAAATATCCAGTTCCTTGTGCTCATGGTAGATGAAATTAAAAACCGAGAAATGAATTCAGGATATTTATCCTTAGAATATTGAGTGAAAGTATCAGGAAGCCTGTGAAGCAGTCATACTATGTACTTGATTGTTGTCAAGATAGTCACGGGTGCTACCATAGCTACCCTCTGATGCAAATTTCATCATTGCTACTTTTAAGCTGTCAGAGTGTCAAACACAGTCGCCCTTCATAAGCATCTGATTGACATTTTCCAGATTCAACAACTTCACCGTCAAGGCCCACCTCGTCTCACAGCTGTAAGACTCACTCGGGAAGAACCTACTCGGATGGAGAGGGATGGCATGATGGGTGTAGGGAGTGCTTCTGTCACGACGGTCATGAGATGTGCGCCCTCATTTCGTGTCCAGCACCCAAATGTGATCAACCTGTGATAAAGCCAAACTTGTGCTGCCCTGTTTGCCCTGGTAAGGATGTAGTTTGAATAGTCAACCCCATAGGTATAGTTAAAACTTAAGAAGCAGAGTTATGGGGACTTGGAGGGAATATGGGTTATGTTTAGTGTAACAGATCTTCACCGACTCAATCTTAAGTTATACAAATCTCTTAGGAGAGAAATAGTGGATGGTTCTTACTGCTTCCTTTTACAGTCCTTTTACCATTTTGTAGATGCAACACTGAATTGCCATGCAAAAGTTCCTTTGATAAAACTAAAAGATCACAATGTCGCACTGGTCAGTTTTGAGTGAATGTGAAAGTTGATATAAATATCATCATGAGCATGGCATTGTAATTATCAGAGAGCAACCACCAGGGTAAGAATTGGGACATGCTCCACAATGTGTATTTCGTATCTGAAAAAGTGAAAATTCTCCCGAATGTGTTTATGGTTGCTCTGTGGTGATAGGTGTGTGCTCTTTTTCTGGTACCTTTAAAATCTCTGCTGATCTTGAAATTGGCAAAGCTTTGGTAAAAAAAAAGAAGTATTATTTGATACTTGAAATGATGTAGATTGGATGTTAGTTGATGTTCAAAAGCGCCTAAAGCCGATACATATGTGTATAGGCTCAGCTTACCGCGTATCAGGAATGTATGGTTACGCTGCACAACGATTCAAAAGCTTTGATAGCGAATATATGGTATCAGATCAGCAGCAAAAACCTACGTGGATTAACCTCTAGTTATCACGTCTTTGTATTGTATTTCTACACATACCAGTAAACATTGTCATCCAAAGAATACATGACGTGCAAAACGGTTCATGTCTTTGAAATCTCTTTCAAAAGTAAGTCTTAAGACTCGCTTGTTCACAGAGAGAACCTTTTGACATTGTGATTATTACATTTAAGGATTTATGTTTATCTGCTGTATAAATTTTATCACGAAAATAGTGTTCCCTTTTTTTTTAACCGATAGGTGCTGTTCCAACCTTCGTCCCGCTGTTGGAGCCTAAATTACAGGTGTGCCATTCCTTGGAGGGTGCCTTCTACGTGGAGGGGGAAACCTGGTCGATCGACAGCTGCACCAGCTGTGTGTGCCACAACGGCCACGTGTTGTGCTCCATACAGGAGTGCCCTCCTGCACCGTGCTTGTCTCCCGTAAAGTCAGATGGACAGTGCTGTGGCACTTGTCCAGAAGGTGTGTAATTCTACTTAATTTTCATGATAGTTGTTGATCTTTCTATCACCCAGGGTCATAACTTGGTCAAATAAGATACATGAAGGACCCTCCCATCAAAATTATAGAAGGGACAAAAAAAAAAAAGAGTGTAATTTTGGAAATAATATGATTGTGCTAGTCTCAGTGTGGAAGTCTGATGGGCATCAACTGTGGGAGAGAGAGAACATGATAAAGTGCAAACTGTGAGTCTGGAGGTTAGGTTTTCAATGTTTTGATGGGTTATGCTGTTCATGTGTTTTGGGGTATGTTTGTTTGGTTAGATTGTTAACACTTTGATGGTAACGTTTGTTTTGGTAGGTTATATTTCTGTTGTGATTGGTGAAGCTGATTTTTGTGCTAAATTAATTTATGATTTTGACTGATTTAATATGACTGATAAACTGATATAATGTCGGTTGGATTCTCTCTGATTTGGTGAGTAAGGTTGGTTATATTTAGTGAGGTTGTTTGTCCTTTCAAGTTGAGGTTATTATGGTTAGTGGGTTAATTTGCATTCATTGGAATGGTTTGTTCTTGTCGTTAAGTGGGTTAGGTCATTTAGTGAGTAATAAATAGTTGTGAAAGTATATTTTTCAGTCGATAACACTTTTCACAGAAACTTATTTTTCTGCTCTAAAATATATGCTTTTGGAAAAAAATCCAAATCTTTAAAGTAAATACATGCGAGATGTATGTGACTGTTGTCGTTTTTGCCATCCTGCCCTCCCCCCAATATTAAGTGGCTCTTTGCTAGAAGGGCAGATAAATGTATGTGGGTGTTAGAGTTTGCCATGAGTATTCTTGTCTTCACCATAGTGTGTATATATGTGATGAAATCCCATATTATCTCTGACAGCCTATGTTTGTTCCACAGGCATGAAGTTCACAGGATCATAGGTTAGCACACACCCTGTAGTTATGATGTAGAAAGTGTATCAAATGTCAGATATTTTCCAAAGTTAAAGTGTCGTAAGCTACATCGTTAATGACAGTTTTATCAAGACAAATATTGGATGCTTAAACGACTTTTAGAAGGACCAGTCAAAATTTAGACAAGGAATGTTTATTAACACAGAAGGTTATTAGTTATGACTTGGGAAATATCACAATCCCTTGTCTCAGCTACCAGGGAAATCTCGGCCACTTGGGAATTAAGTGCCAACAAATATTTAGAAGGACAAGCTAAAAGTGAAAAGAAGGCACAACCAGCAATTTCAATTCGTTTTGAACTTCCAATTTGGTTTTTGTCACATTTGGTTCCTTTCGACAGTTGATTCTGGGGTTAGTGAATTTGACAGCCTGATTCCATGCGTTCTGCCAACAAACCATTTTTTCCCGAGTGGCGCCTCTTGGAAGGAGGATGACTGCTCCAGCTGCCAGTGCATCAATGGAGAAATTTCCTGTTACAATCAGACATGCCCTCCGACATCTTGCGAGAAACCCATCCTGAGGAAGGGACAGTGTTGTTCCTCCTGCATCGGTGAGTTCAGCATTGGCTTTCAGAGGAAATAAATCTTTACATACTTGAACTGTTGTGAAATATTTTGGAACTGCAACAAATACGACCAAAACTATCGTGCTTTTGGGTCAGTAATTCGTGAGCTGGTGAAAGCTGCTCCTTTGTCTGTACATTCCATCTGATATTTGACAAGTTAGGCGGTATTCTTCATTGGAGCTTCCTGAATTCAGCCACATCATTGGACCTCATGATTATGGTTGTTTTTAAGGTTCAATCATCATCGCTGTCCTTTGCGAGTGTCTCAGTAGGAAGAAGTGTTGAACCCTCGATCTAGAAATTTCGCCTCTCTCCCTATAACCTTGGACAAAACTGTTGGAACAATAATATTTGTGAATCTCAGTACCAAGGTTTACATGAAACAATGAACAAAAAAAAAACATGAAAATGTTGCACAAAAAGAGCGAATGTATTTATTGAACAGAGAATCCTCTAAGCTAGCATCAAAAGGGAAGAGGTAGTTTTGTCCAAGACTTTAGATATGTTACCATGCCAGCACAGATACACCAAATCGTTTTCCTACTCCGTAAATTATTCATTGTCACTGGGGCAGTGTTTGATTCGGGCGATGGCGGAAGGTGGTCATTTTTCTTCTTCGTTAGTTGATCTGACGAAACAAACTTCCTATTCTTTTCCTCTCCTCTCCAGAAACACCGCCCGTGTCAGTCTGTGAATACGCAGATGAAGTCTACATGGACGGCGACAGCTGGTACGCCAGCACGTGCGTGACCTGTGCCTGCTACCAAGGGTCCATATTTTGCTCAGAGGCAGAGTGCCCGCCTCTCGACTGCGAGAGACGGACGCTCCTGGAGGGGGCTTGCTGCCCTTCTTGTATAGGTAATGTCCCATGTAATTGAAGTAGTAATAATGGTAGTCTTAATCTGTAAGCTCAACTTGGGTCAACTGGAGAGACACTGACTGAAGTCCCAAATGTGATCAAATGCATGACAAGTCAGTGAGCTCAAGTTGTATTGGAGCTGATTTCATTCATTTGTGCTTAACTTTTTGCAACTTATTTGATTAAGATTAAGTATTCATCAAAGTTAATAAGAATACTAATATTGTTCAGTTCTCCAATATTTGTTTGTTTTTTTTCCTCACAGAAAAAGATTACAAAGGAACTACCAGTCTTGGTGAGTCTTCAGTCCCATCTGCCAGCTATTTACCCTTCATTTTAAAGCTCTATGGTAAAGGCCCAGAAGATAGTTTAAGTATACTTGAATAAGACTATCTATAACATGCCATTTGATTTGAGAATGCTCCACATTAACCACCGTGAAACACAGATAGTGCTGTTTTCAATCTACAGTCCTGTCCAGCCATTTAAGGCATCAATGATCTTCAGAGGTGTTCAAAGAAAAGTGGGTCAAGGGGATGGAGTGATGCTTTGCAAACAGTTTGAGGAGCTTTTTTGTCAGCTCATGACTAATGCAAGTCAACATATCAATTGGGAAGCATTTCTAATTGTACACTCTTATATGTTACAATCAGGATAACAAGTAGTAAAAAAA
>VJOZ01002022.1:888-12691 GCA_009801055.1 Stichopus horrens | reverse complement strand
TACGCTTGTATCAATCCTGTCATTCAGTCTTGAAATTTACTCTGAGCTGCACTGATGAGCCCTAACAAGGGCGAAACAGTACTGTCTGCAGATTGAGCAGATCGATTTGCACGAACCGTCCACGTTCCAATCTTCTTGGTAAAGATATGGTGTAAATGCCTTCGTCATCGGGGCTGGTTACCTTGAACCTTGGTCCTGTGTTGTTGATTCGTTTGTTCCCTTTGCGCCATATGACCTTTCGACATCCCGGGCTCCATTTAATACCGATAAATTCAGTCCGTTCAATTTTGGATAAGTCTTTGATAGATGGATAAACAAGCACTGTCCAAACGTTGTTCGTATCAAGAATATCTAACCCAAAGAAAACGTCAACATGTGCAATCAGTTTGAAATATAATTAAACTTCGATAAACTCTCACGTCAACTGTAAACAACGCAACTGATTAGTGTTTATGGAATAAACAATGAATGTATACGGACATAAGGGTAGATCCCTGTTGGAATTCGTCACTCCTCCCCACCAACCAACTGGGGGTCTGCCCTCACCAATTTTAGGAAACGTTGCATCTTGAAAGAAACAACCTGCATTACATATTTTCGAAAAGCTCTAAGCCATAAGATCTAAACATGAAGGAGTATGGGGAGCATATTTGCATCTGGGAAATACTATTCTTGACTATCTGAGAGGTCTGTTTGCCAAGTACCGCATACGCATTACTTGTACGCAACACGGGATACTCTGTTGTTAGAGTTATCAGGGAATAGCCACGCCTCCCTTTCAAGGCCACTCTACAGTATGCCCATGCACGCAGACTGAGCAAATGATGCATTGTACATTGAACAACTGACCGAATCGCAAAATCAAACACCTGATGAACAGGGAGTAAACGCCTGATAAATTTACATTATATGTACTAGGGTGAATTAACATTGATGATCGATGATTACTGATGGCTGGAGATTTAGATTTACAGCAACTGATAAATTCAAACCCAGCTATTGATGGCTACACATGCCTGATAATAGTATGTTTACTGCTGATATTGCAAACGATAATTCTTGTCACTTGCGAATGACCACTGAGCTTAATTGAGTTCTGGGTTAGAATTGGGTGAGTTCAGTAAGCTCCTGCTAGACTGGACTTACATGAGATTCAGTGACTAGGCATTATTATAAAAATAGGTGATGATTACTGTTAAAATTGAGATAAAAAGCGATCAAAGACAATGCATACTACACCTTATTAGGAGGAAAACCTTCTAACCTGTTATTGGTAGCACAAATGTTTGTCCAAATTCCCCACCGGTGTCCGAGTAGGTGACGTTATAAATCCCGTAACGCAGGTTATTAAACTTATCTCCTTTTTTGACGCGAAGATACTGTCCCCAGCGAACACAAGATGCACGGATCTCTCCGCTTTCAACGATTTCAGATGGTAAGCTGTAATTTCTCTCTATTTCTAAATCTCGAAGTAACCTTTGAGGATCGATAGCATATATATAGAGATCCTTCTGGCTTCCCAGCACCGGCGAATTGGACACCACGTAGATGCTCGAAGTAGCTAAAATAAAATGCAGTTGTCAAAGTCAAAGAAAATGACATAAGGGTGCTCCAAAGGAAGCAAGGTAGTGTGTATATACACAATGCAAGTCTCAAAGTGTCAATTCGACTCTCGATTTTTTACAGATTAATCGGATCGAAATTTATACACAAATTAAAGCGAAATGTGGCGTTTGTTTTATAGAAAACAACCATATTTTTAAAACCAATGTTTGTGGAAATAAAATGATAGATCATTAAAAACTAGGAAGGATAGTAGCCCTTCCTTTCGAGAAATAAGTTTCTCATAGATAGATTTGTTGATCAAAAATAATTTGTTCAATCAAACTTTTCAAAATTCATGTGATACATCATCTCTTACTCATCACATACGTAATGTTTTGAGGAGATGGAGCTTTGTATGCAATGGTGGTATGTTCTAAACGCCCTATTTCTCTTTGAGGTTAGTGTTATTATAAATAAAGAACTTATCGGTGTCTTTTATAGCTAACTCAGTTCCTAAATAGTCAACTCAAAGAAAAGAAAACATGTTGAGAAACCTTACTTGGAACGCGGCAAATTTGCTGATAAAAGTAAAAGATAGAACTTGTAGTAATCAGCCATTATGCAGTTGAATCTGATCAGGATGCCAGTTAGGTGATGCTTGTTGAAAGAAAATTTCCTCAACCGTCACGACCTTCTTCACTGAAGTAAGTGATCAATGGGCAAGGACGAATTCGCTTTACATATCCTATATAGTGGAATATGATCATCGGTAGATGAACCTTGTCGTCTACAATGCTTCGTCGCTCGTATTAGGCATATACCTTTTCAGCTAAACAATAAAGACTCACAACGAATAAGCTGAACACATTTTCCATTCTTTAGTACACACCCAACAGAATTATTCGTCTTTGTTTTGCCAAATATAAGTTCGTCTCTGAATGGATGAAGCAAATAAAAAGAACTGAAAATATAGAGAACGCTTAGAAGAGAGACATGCAAATTATCAATACGTTCAACTGAGTGTGGATACTGTTGCTTTTATGTGGATAGTTTTAACCTTCATTGAACTAGAAAAATCTTTTCACAAGCAATGAAAACATGAAAACATGAAACATATTTTGAGATTTCGTTTCTCTTAAATTAAAATATCATTAAGCTCCGTGTGTGCATGTCTGACTTTTATCAATAACAAAGCAAATTTATGACTTGAAGAAGCAGTTTCTAAAGTGTGATTCCAACTAAAATGAGAGTATTCATCCCTTTTTCAAAACTCTTGACAAAAAGATTTGTAAAGGTGTACTCGTAGAGACGATGGACATGTTGATAATGAGCGGGCAAGCGAATCCAGCTGAAGTAGATCTTCATTGGTAAGCCTAACTTGATGTGAAATGAATAGTCATGCAGGTTAAAGTCAAACCGTCTGTGTAATAGAACGTAATGCTAGCCTGTTACTCCTCGGTTTGATTGCCAGACAGTAATAAGTCAATATGTATTGGCCCATTTGTGTAGATTGACATGATGTTAACACATATGAAGTAGGCAAAGTGTGTACAGCTATAGCAAAGGATCTGAATAGTAGGTTTCCAATAACAGTGTATGCCTTCATGTTTGGAACTTGCTATGAGGAAGTACGCAATAAGTTCAAGAAGACCATTTTGTGTCCAATCGTCGTTTAATCGTCCAAACATTCAAATGACGATTAATTATGGGTTAGGGTTATCTAACGTCACAACATTGTGAGAGTCAATGCACTTTTCATGTGTTTTTATATATTGCGTCTGAATGTCTTATACCTTAGATATATCATGAAGTGTAACCATTGTACAGCTCCCGACATTTGTGACAGATTTCTCTATTCAATTTTAATAAAGTGTGAAAAATAATGGCACGTGCCTGCTACTGACTTTTCTCGTGGAAAAGGTTCGTCAAATTATTAAAGAATTCATACACTGTGGAAATCATGAAAGTCCTTCCTAGAGGTTCACTGAGATGAGCAGTTGTGGAGAGGTACATCCATATTGGAGTTGGTCATCTCTGTGAAGAGAGTGGTCCTCCCTAAGGAAGGGGCATTTCTTGATAGATGTAACGAAGAGACAACAAACAGAAACGTTAACCTCATAATATTCATGCAAAGTTACTCGTAGAATATATTGTAGCACTGGATTGAAATGATACCTTGGTCTGGTGTTTTCAAGTTTGGAAGAATTGAACGAAATTTTAAATGCATGGGAAAGTTCGAAACGTTGATGAAAACAATAGACAATAAAATTTGCTGTGTTAATAAAGTCTACAATATATGGCTGTATTTTAAATAGTCGTGTATTGTTGTGTTCAAAGTACAAGGGATGCTTTGAAATCTTTCTGGGGGTCCATAGAAAGTCATCGTTGTATTGCTCCCAAGTAGTTGTTGATGACTCACCGAGACCTAATCTTGTTGAAGTGAGATCTTTATATCAATGCCTTTGAATGTGGACGAAAACCAAAACATCAACAGTTATTGCTATCTCATGCTGATAGCTATTAGCGTATTGTTATAAGCTGAAAGGGTGACACAAACTGTCCGACGTTGTGGAACCGTGTCACAAAGGAGAACCACACCTTCTGTCTGTCGATTACTGTTTTTGTTTTGGTAGACTCTCTCCATAGACTTGAACTTTAAGTGATTGTTTCTGTATCGAAAAATAAGAAGGAGATCATAAGATTATTTTTGATTATAAGTCTGCCTTTATGTTTAAGGTTACACACGTAGTTAATAAATGGACAGAATACGACATTTAATGAACGGAAATGACAGTGACTACTTTAAAAATCAATAAAAATACAATAATTTTGTTTGAAAATTAGCGATTGTTAGTATGCACCAGTACAGGTCTCACAGTTTAACAAAACCATACTACCCAATTCTTTGCTCCTTGATCGTTATCGGGAATTGTAGTATTTATTGAAATGGAACATTGTATCTACAAACAACCTACAATCTTAGGGACGGATTGTGTGGGAGGGCGGTGGACTGAGGGAACCTGGCCCCCTTTCCAAAAAGGTTGATTTTTTTTTCCGACTTCATAAAATAGAACGGAGCTCTATCCAATTAGCACACTAGACCTATGTGATGTGCCAGTGAAACTTTGTTCATTACTTTCGCCCTCAAAATATTAGTTCTCCCCTGAAGAGTTACTTAACTCTGTTACCCTTAATTTTGTCACCCTGAAAATATTATGGCTCTTGTTCGCTACAGTATAACTTAGGGCCAACTCCAAACATTTCCAGGAGTATTATCCTCTGTGGTTACACTCATGATCACTATACTGAATTGGATTGCTAACTTCAGTCTATTTCAAGGATAACAAAGTCCACAAAAAACTTTCTTCCACTTTCAAGAGACTTCAGCTGTAATTTTCCACTATCTCACGCTTTTGTTCCATAACTCGCTGCACCAATCGTGTCTTACTCGAGGTCATGTTATTGATTTGGGTGGAATTTCTTCGTGATCTGAAGAAAAAGGTAATTCATAAAGACAATATAATCCTGCTATTTGGAACCATCAATTTGAAACCTATACTGGGGAAACTTAGCATAGCATACCTCTGTCACAATTTGTAACTGTCACAGAGCTTACGCCGTTTAAATTTCTTTATTTGCGACCAAATCAGTGACAGAGACAGTGACACACTGTTTGAAGAATAGCCCATACTGCAAACACTGGTATCAGTTCCACTGTTTTCATTTACTATTGAACGTCTGAAGTTGTTTGAGTAATATATTCACGGTATGCATTGTGAATACCCCTATGCCGTCTGATGGCTGGATAAACCCAGAAATAAATATAACGACAAAAGTCACACATTTATATTCAGTGGCGGAGCTAATATATAGTCGGGGGCAGTCCTACCCCCTCCGGAGACTCAAATGGATCCCCTGTGCCATTTTCAAAAAAGAAAATTAAAAAAGATAAGAATTAGAACAATTGAAAGAGATGGTTACGAAAATACAAGTTAGAGAACTTTAGCGCCCTCGGCATCCAGGAAATGATGATGTAGTGTTGCAATTGTCTTGTTGTCATTTTCAGCAGAAACCTCCACTGAAATAAGATTAATTCTCCATCCAGGAAAATGATGACAATACCATTTTCTCTGAAGGCAATGTATTGGATATTGTACGTATTTTTTTTTCTGATAAACTCAACTCCAAACAATGCTGGCTTTCCCCTTAGACAGTCTTCAAATAATTTTCAGTTCACGCCTAATCTTTGCCAATGCAACAGTGGGTACACAGTGCTATATATCCTCCCTATCACACTCGTTGATCTCCCATAATCCATGCCCCAGGCTCAGTAAGAAAACAATTCTGACTACACTCATAGCACACTTCGAGTCTCTTGATCCCCTGCAAACAATCAATGTGACTCCATTAATCAATGACAATAAGTGTGGGTCTCAAGATATGCTCATCCCCAATCAAATATTTGCCAAGTTCTCCAAGAATACATGAAAGCGGATACATAATTTATGATTCTTGCATCATCTCAAACCATATTGTAAGTATTAGTATTTTCATAGATTCACTTTTGCTTTCGTTAATTTGAGAATTTACAAACATGGGATTGGTGTTTCAAGACTCACCGTAGACACCTTATAACACCCCCAAAGTGCTATTCCCGGTCATCTTGGCAGTTTTAAAAACCCAAATTTTCTTGTGCGCGCCGTCCCAACCGGTAGTGGCGCTCCGCTTAAATACTCCTTATGGTTCCTGTATATCTGTGAGGGTTGCGCCATCTGGTTACGTCTCCCTATTTTGCCTCAAACTGTATGACCTTATTGATCTTTTCTTATACATGGTAAGCATGTTCATGATCATGTGCATAAAGACAATATACGAGGCAAAATATTAGAGGCAAAATGGCGTCTAAAATCGCAACCCCCTCTACATAGGAAACCTAATTATAGTCCTGCTTTCTATTGAACACCTCCATAAAGCCCCTCTGACTAAAACTGCTAGCTCCACCACTGTCTACATTTTTTATCAATCATCGATATGAAAAAGCACAAAATATTACAGCCTTTTGTATAAAGTGAGATCTGTTTGTCGAAGAAAACTCTAAAGGGGAAAGAAGCCCCCTCAACTTAGAAACCTCCCCCACGATCATTTGCTTATTCAAATCACTATGACCTGGGCAGGGGTGTGCGCTGGAGTGTGGAGGATATGCCCGGTGAAAAAAATAATAACTTGGAATGGTCTAAGAATGCCAGATTTACCAAGGATGATGAAAAACTAAAATCATGACCTAAAAAGTAAGAATTCATGAAGATATGTTCAATTTAAATCTATCATCAAATGTAGCACCATTTTGGATCTAGCCCACACTACATTAGCAAAGGTTTTCCAATTTTCCAAGGAGACACCTTCCTTTTAGCCTGTCCTCCAAGATCTACCTTTTCTACAAATCACCATGACCTGGGCAGAGGTATGGGCTGAGGGGTAAGGGCTGTGTCAGTTGAAAAAAATCTCAATTACCCGGAAAAGGCTCAAGAATGAATATGTCGCCCAGAAATATGAAAAAATAGAAGAGTAAAACTTCCTGTATATACATTCAAATCTAGCATCAAATGTAGAACCATTTTGCATCTATAGAACATCCTACGGTAGCAAACATTTTCCTTCGAGCGATATCCCCTCCACTTCCCGTCCCACAGGGCTGCGATGGCTTATTGCCTTTCCTGCCAGACACTGGTTCCACCATTGAACCTGATCGCCTCATTGCGGCTTCAATGATCACCTGTTTTGGCTAACTGAATACTCGTCGTTAATATAGTTCTCATTGGCCTGCTCAAAGAAGCGCACAATTAGGTTCTCAAACTCAATATCGTATTCTATACTTTTTTTTTTGATAGAAGAATTTGAAATCACGTAGCAGTATGTACCAACTGAATTATTTTCCCAAATTGTCAGAATAGTCCGATGAAAAGACATACCAGACTTTAAATCCAGGCTGTGTTCAAAAATAACGGTACTTGTCCATTTAAGCGACCTTAGATTAAACAAATAAACTTAAAACTGGACATGTCATCAATTTACATTTATATGATCAAACTGCGAAGGATGAGAACAAAAAAGCGTATGGGTACGTGGGAACTGATTATACTGTGAGCAATATGATGTACACATTGTAAATTGTTATCAAGACATTGGAAAAGTTGCAGACGACGTGTTCGTCATTTAACATATATAGGGCTATGGCCAGCCTATGGGTGTTAATTATTTATCGCGCATACTGAAAGCAGCGATTTACTTCCTTTTAAAGTCGTTATGCTAGACGTTCAAACAAATGGCGGTTTAATTTGGAAAGATTAAATCGAAACCAATGCAGTCTGGGGGTGCGCATATGTATGTGATCAATTGAATATATTTCTACGATCATCAAATAATAACACATATACAAGGATAAATGCAACTAAAACATGAGTTACTTTAGAAGTAAAAGCAAACAACAGAAGAGTAATTGAGTAAATTATGTGATAAAGCTTTTCTAGTCTTGCCACTTTAAAAGAAAATGAAAAGTGAAAGTAGTCACAATTAATAAAGAGGTGATAACAAAAAAAAAATGAACAAGACGCACTTAGTGTTTACTAATAACAAATGCAGTTAACTGTCAGTGCCCAATCAATCAAAAATATACTTTTTTAAGAGACGAATTCTGTAAGGTTACACCACAGGTACGAATTTGGGTGTAGCTTATTTTTGTTTTGTCTTAAAGTGGGGAACTTAAAATCACTTCCACTCGATCGGATATTATAAGAATATAAAACATCCTTACAGGTACAGAAAGAATTAAAATAGTTGGTAGGAGTCCAGTCTGAAGTTTGTATATGAATGTATACAAATGCCACTAGTAAAGGTCACCGACAGGTAAAATATTCACACCTCTATCGTAGCATAAATATTTGTGCTTGTGACGTTTTCTCTGCAAATAGTATGGTTCAAAAACGGTATGTCTTATTGAGTCTGTATGTTACATGCTTTTTATGCAGGGCAAGTGGCGTTCAGAGTCTGCAGAGATGACAGCCTTAGATACTGCCACATGAAGACTGGGACGGTAACAGGTCTTCTCGGTATACGTTTACCCTAACTCTAACTCATCACACAGAGTATCGTCGATTATCCTTTTTTTTTCTGTAGCAACTATTTGTTTACGTGGAACAACATGTCAAGCGGACTAATTTTACTGCAAGTTAACGGCATTCTACCCTCGATTGTACTAGAATTTCATGACTGGCTATGCGTTTACTCATCATAGTCAGTGCATTGTTATAGGTAGCTTTCAAATCCATGCTGAAAATCATGACGTCATCGATAGCTTTGGCTATAAAGCCACCTCCCCCCGCGTGTATATTCCAGAGACAGTTTCAAGTTCATTGTTCGCTAAGAATTATGAATTCGAAAATAAGATTCCTTTACGACATTTGGAAGTGATACGAGCAAGAAAATGTCGAGTTAGTTTTACGTCTCTTTGTAAGTTATTATTCACAACTACGAAACCGTCGACGCCCACGAATGCCATACCAGTGCCAGCCTATGAAGCGGCTCTGAAAGTTCAGCAGTACTACAAACACTACCAGGATGCAGTTACATATTTTGGATAGCTTGTGACGTTGTCCACAAGTACGATGACAGAGCGGACTTATACGGTCCATTTTGTACACAGAAATCTTTCAAAACCTCGCCATTACCCTTTGCTCAGGCTTCCAAAATGCGAAATGCCGCTCATATACACCGAATGAGCCACGAAAAAGCATATATCATGCACAATCTGTTAATCGTAGGACTTACTTTCCAAAAAACCGTAGTTTGTGGATTGCATAATTGTCGCTGCAGTATAAGGACACCGTGTTGAACACCATAGAACGTGCCCATCTTCAGACGCAGTCAACTGGCTAAATTTTGACCTATGCTAAGTGGGAGTGCAGTTAGAATAATGGTACATTAAATGGTTTCCAACACACAAATGTCTTAGAAAAGTAATACATCCTAACAATTTAAATGTTCATAGTCTTCTTAGCATTACGTACAGGTACATAGCTCTTACTTTGGCGGGATTTTGAAAGGTTTTAAAATTAAGTATACAGTATCTTTTTGTAATCATTTTTTTTTAATTACACGTTTTCATTCTTACGGATTAAGAATCTAGGTTTCATTACCTTTCACATGTCATCAAACTTATAGAATTTAAACACCCTGTGTGTAGGCTACAGCACACTACCAGTTTAGGTCTCGTATCGCACCGTCAAAAAAACAGATCTTTATTCGTAAGATTTTGTAACCTAGGCACCACATTACTTCAATCAAACAAAACGAAGATTGTACAACAAAGGTTGTATAATCTTTCAAAAACGCTACGGTATTGAACTTTTAACTGAAAACCATCCAGCTCATTCCGAAAATGTGATGTTATTTTTGAAGATTCGAGAGTCATTTGTGAAAAAAATAACATGCATGTTTAAGATGAAGATGGGGGGGTGTGAGATTGGGGTGTGATCACATAGACTGTGATTGGCGCAGCATCGTGCATGACGCATGCAAACAGCTGTTCAGCATCGCAGTAGATTCCATGGTAAAACCTTGTTGTGCTCTCTTCAATGGTAATGGAGAGTGTCGCCTGAACAGTTGAAAAATGATATTGTAAATAAAATCATATCTCAGTCGTCTGTTCGCAGATTTACATGATATACATGATAATTTTACGCCGCATTTCATCGTGCTATATTTGAACATAGGAATTGTGTCTCTACAGTCAGGTGCTCTATCACACACAAAAAAGGGCGCTCTTTTTAATTAGGTGAGCCTAGAAAACTGGAGCCTGCTTTCTTCGGGGTACTTAAAGTTGAACAGCGCCATTATTTAGAGTTAATGTTTCCNNTCTCTCTCCACCTCTCTCTCTCTAGCGAGTATGTTGTTAAAAGATGCTTAGTACACCCTGGATTCGAACTCATGGTTTGACACTTAAGTAATCATGAACAGTGTTCCCTAACCCCCACTGCCCCAGGAGTGAACATAGAAGGGTTGTTCATATTATTACCACCATGCGTGTCGCAGTATCATCTGCCTAGTCGTCAAACCTGTGTTACAATGTTACTACGCAACTCTGTTTGGATATCTACCTTTAACCGTAGCAGGTAAGCCTATAGTTGAAAAAGTAGTTGTGTGGAAACGATTGGGAATATACGTGAAAGCGACAGTAGAAGACTCTGTTATATGTCTCTGAAGTTTATGGCCCATAGAGCTGGATAAAAACCGATGCATTTGTAAGACTTCAACAAGGTAATGAGTCAGAACACTCGTTCTTGCACCGGAACGTTGACCTTCTGTTACGGAGAATATGGCAGGCGTAAGACCAAATAAACACAAGGTACGTAAGTCAAGCATGTCTATGGGTGGCATAATTATTTTAAAATAATTAGTCTTCCAAGAATATCGAAGAGCTTGTGACATGAGTAAAATGGTCAGTGAATTGCAACCTATCGCATGTGGTAACTAGTATCAAACTATCTCACTTAAAAGTAATTATGTTGAACGACTTCATCACAGTATCGACTACTGACGAAGTTCTTCGAAGTTGCTAATTACCATATTCATTGATACGTCATTAAAATGATATCCACCAAGATCCCGAGGAGACGAATACATATTTCAGTTTGATTACTAAATCATTACACCATCTGTTTTGCTGTCAGGTAAGTTCCTGGTTTTTTGGGTTTTTTTTTTTTTGGCTTTTTTTTCTAAAACGTTGCTAATAGCTGTAACCAAACATGCAGCTGTCAAAATGTGTTAATAAAGGAGTAAGTCCTGTTCGCTCATTTTTCTGGTTGTCCCATGTCTCAGTTTTTAGTATCCATGTAGTCAAATATGAATTTTTCGAAAGGCATAAGCTGAAGAGTGTGTTTATAAAACAGTGACTAAACCTGACTTAATCATTTCGTGGCGCTGGTGAACTGAGGGGCGCAGAGAGTTGCGAAGGTAGTAATGATTCTATCTGAATTTTCTACGGTGAGAGACGTCTGTTTTGAAAAGAAGACAATGGTTCTTTCTTGTAATGAATAATCTGTTATTCTGTGTCTGTAAATACTAGATATGTTTTCACAATGTGGCCCTTTTTTCTATTGACGTCAAATAACCTTTGTTTTGAATTATCGTCAGCCACATGGGCCGATATAATTACAAGGGAAATATATGTTTGCTTGGTTTCTTAAAGGGAAATATGGTGTTT
>VJOZ01001996.1:8430-19647 GCA_009801055.1 Stichopus horrens | reverse complement strand
CCTCAAATGACCTTTGACCTCCACCAAAAACAATAGGGATCATGTACTCAGTATGACCAACCCACACACCAAGTATGAGTTCAGTCATGGTTACCCTTCTTGAGATATCGTGTTTACAAGAAGTGAGACATACACACACACACACGCACCCGTACACCCACACACACGACATCACCATCGCATAGATTCCTTCTGACTTCGGCAAGGAATCAATGACTGATTTACTCTATTGTTTACGGGGACCTCTTGTGAGTAGTGATGGAGCAGATCCAATCACAATTTGTAATAAGTGGCCATGAATACATCAGCTAATGAAGGTACCATACTGCAGTGTGCTTTAAAGAAAAAACTTTAAAAGTGAGTGTAATACATGCACGTCTATAAACAATGTGCATAGTGTACTGAGAAGCAAGGCTACACAAAGTGTGTGTCACTCTCGCAGCAGTTTGACAAAATCTATGGGGAAGACTGGCACACCCACTTCAAAATGTGCCAAGATTCCTAGCAGTTGCGAAGCTAAGATCTTAAAATCAGTCACGACCTGAAAAGTAATCAATGAACTCTGGCTATAATTGTGAATCTTGAGATACCCTTCATACCCTATCTGATTCACAGACATATCGATAACAGAATTTGATTAGTAAACGTAGGTGGTGATGGTAATATACTTGACAGTCACTTACCCTCATTTTTTTTGTGACCAGAAAGAATTAATATTCTTTTTAAATGCGATGAATGCCACCAATGTGTATCGATCAAAGATGCACAAGTGCACTGCCATACAATACTACCTTAAGGTTGAGAGTGATTTCTGTAACACTTAAGTATGGATCAACAATTGCTCATTTACAACACTTTCTTTATCTGATGATACTGATCACTACAGTTACTTGAAGACTCACAAAAAGAATGAAAACAAATCATCGACGAGTATCAGTTTTCTAGCCTAGCTTAGGTCTTGCCATGTAAGTATGAAACTGTCTTAACTTTTCACCAAAGGAACAAGTGTAAAACCACTACATGTTTCCATGACCAACTGAAGTCCTGGGACACGGCTACACAAAGCACCGCACAATGTATCCTACTGTATCAAGTGCATAGGCCAAGCAGCCTACACTATAATCGTTATTTTCAAACTGAGCCACAGCCATGTCA
Organism: Stichopus horrens; assembly: GCA_009801055.1. NCBI lineage: Eukaryota > Metazoa > Echinodermata > Holothuroidea > Aspidochirotida > Stichopodidae > Stichopus > Stichopus horrens. The sequence continues at coordinate 18,492 of VJOZ01001996.1, read as the reverse complement.
CAAAGATTACATTTTTAAGTTTCTAGATCACTTGCATCTGTATGACATCGAACACAGTCATACCTTTTGTGACTAAAAGTTTATTAACTCCTTACAATAAAATTGTTTAAGGGAAGAGAAAGCTGTTTCTTCTAATTTAACAAGATGCTGGAATTTCTATATCATAGTTAATGTGGTGACAACCATTGCCCCAATAATGCGAGCTGATTTATCGATAGCCTTTCACAAAACAAAATATTCATAATTTATTGTCTACAGGTGCTCTATAATTGCATTCGAATAATCATCTGCCAAATTATGAAATACTCTGCAACAACCAACTCAGCTATCACATTGTGCAATCAGAAGCAGCTGAAAGCAACGGCCTTAGCATGTCACACATGTAATATGTGTGTAAACGAACTGCATGCGGTATGCTGATTGTGTAAATTACCAAAAAAACACATCTGCAATAAGAAATTCATCATGAGGAGGATGGTACTTTCATAGCATCTATTAGGGTAGGACAGACCACCTATAATCAGAGATTATATACCTTTATACTTCCCAAAGCCACAGTGAGTGGTGCAGCGGTTATCATCCTGCAATTGAAATCCATCACCGACTTTGCAGGAAAGACATTCATCCTCGCTGGGCCCAGAACAGGTTTCACAGCTCGGGTGGCAGGACCAACATTCTCCGTTGACTTCTGTGTATCCATCGGGACATTCACTGATACAATTGCCATCTGATGGAGACAACAGAACATCGTCAGATCAGACAAGAAATAGCTTTGCTTACATTTGTCTTCTAACGTCTGTCAGAGTAAAGGCTTTTTAAAGTGATGGCATGACTTTGAAGAAAATGCAAAACAAAGGGGGTTATTCCTCTAAGTGGACCAACTGAATGGTAAGGCAAAAGGAATGAGGTTCAAACTGCCAGTCCCATCCAAAGTCTTTGAATTTTAGCAGCAATATCAAACACAAACATGGAGAAACTGTGCTGCAGACAAAACTTATTCAATCTCACAACCTACCATGCTTGAACATCCAGGTGAAAATGTCATTTTATGCATATTCATTAAGGATTACAGTTGTACATCACAACGTTCAAGTAAAGGACTGTGGCATATATGTATTTTACAGTAAATTGCACGCTGTTATACCTACACATTGTACAATATCATCGATGCTGTATCGTGTATGTGCACTGAACAAAGCTTGATCTGCTGCAATGTTACAGCTTTTTGTTAGTTCATTTTCTTAATCACGTAACAACTTTGCTTCAAGAGACCTAACAAGAGAACTAAAGGAGGAGCACAGCAGCAGAGAGACTACTACTCATCGAACACTTTCATCAATTTAGAAGAACACACGAGATGACTAAGGGTGCAGGATCATATTGTAGGGGTGCCCTAATGTTCAAACTAAGAACGATTACTTTCAAAGAAGAATCTCAAGTTTCACAGTTGTACAGCATTTACGTTAATTTTAGAAACTATCACGTTTAGTTATTACTTTAGGTCAGATAAGCACAGCACCCAAGGGATATGGGTGAGAGAAAAACATAAGATGAAGCAAAATATTTCTGTCTCAAGTTTCATAAAACTCACATCATCACTTCAAGAGACAAAAGCAGTTGGTTGATATCGATGATGCAAAGGATGAATAATATTTTTCTGATTTGTTTATCGCTCAAAATAGACGTAAAAAATATCAGCAGAATGTACCTATGTACCATAAGAGCAGAAAACAGTATTGGACATTCTTAATTCCTCTAGGGAAAATACCGTAAACAAAGATGACACCTAGCAATAAATAAACAATAGTGATAGCCTTGTAAACCAGAAAGCCTGCCGCCTTTGTGATTCCTTGTGACATGGTTATATTATAACAAACATTAATTACCCAAATGACAAGTATGAGATCAACTACAGTTATTGTTCTTGAAACACAACATTAATAAACCTTTACACCCCAAATGACATTTTTTTTTTGGTGACCTCAAATAACATTTGACTTCCACCAAAAGCAATACAGATCACCTACCCAGTGTGGCCAACCCATGTATTAAGTATGACGTCAGTCAACATTACCCTTCTGGAGATAATGTGTTTGCAAGTTTTTCAGTTTGATCTCGAGTGACCTCAAACAACCTTTGACCTCCTCCAAAAGCAAAAGGATTCTTCCACACAGCATATACAATCCACACATCAAGCATGACATTAGACAAGGATAGATTCCTGGAGATATTGTGTTTACAGTTTGATCTCTGGTGACCTCAAATGACCCTAGACCTCAACCCAAAACAATAGGGATTATCTGCTCAATATGACCAACCTACACATGAAGTATGACATCAGTCACAGTTACCCTTCTGGAGATATTGTGTTTACGAGGTTTTTCCAGTTTGACCTCTTGTGACCTCATATGACCTTTGACCGCGACCAAAAACATTAGGGATCATCTACTTAATACGGCCAACCCATGCACCAAGTACAACATCAGTCACAGTTACCGTTCTTGAGATATCGTGTTTACAATGTTTTCACATTTTGACCTCTAATGATCTCAAATGACCTTTGACCTCCATCCAAAACAATAAGGATCATCATCTACTCAATATGACCAACCTACACACCCAAGTCAGGATCAGTCATGGTTACACTTCTTGAGATATTGTGTTTACAAGCAAAGCGTCACATACACACGCACATACGCACACACACGACATCACCATCACATAGATTCCTTGCCTGCCTTTGGCAAGGAATCAAAAAGAAATGAGACTGAACATCATACTAAGTATGATTAATGTGTGCATGACTGCTAATTGTGAATTACTGCAACCACCTGATAGGAAATTCACGCTAGAACATTCTGCTTCCCAAAGAATTTTGCATCCAACTTACCCATAATTCATTGTGCAACCAACTTACCCATAATTCATGCTGCTTGTTTCATTTACTGAAAATGACAAATGATTTAACTGCCTTACACTTGTAAGATGCTGAAAGTGACTTTGTCGATCAGGTAAAACTACTGGCTCAGACTTTACAATACTTACTTCTTGCATGTGTGGTTACAAACACCCGGCAGCTTAACAAGGTAAATATAATAGTTAGGTCTACAGGACAAACCCATCAGGACAAGCAGTGCAACACTTACTTTTTTATCTTTCATTATAAACATCTCACACACACTTAATGTTCTATAATGGTTGAATCTATTGGACAAAGCCATCAGATTAGACTGTTTACAGTTTTTGCATCTTTGATTGTGAATATCTCACAGTCATACCAGCCACTGCAATGATTACGTCTACAGGGCAAAACCAAAAGCATCAACACTGCAACACTTATTACTGTATCACTCGCAGTTACTCAGGTGTTCAATAATTATTCTTCAACCAAATGAGACACAATTATGCACTCTGACCTAAACAGCTGCCCAAAGTTGTCCAATCTTGATCATCAATATCAACAAAATTCAATATTTAATCTTTGATTGCTCCCACTTGAGCAAAAGTTTGGTCACTGTTTTCATTGTCACAAAGTCATTCAGAGCTGATAATCTTGAAGGATAAACGTTACTCCTTCACATGCTTTAACAGTTGCCGGTTATCATTTCATGCAAACATACACCCATACAAGTACTTACCCTTTAACACAAATGAATCTCGACAAACGTGACACTGATCATATGTGTAACATTTCTCACAATTTTCTGAGCAGGCTTGGCATTGAGCACTGTTTACTTGGTAGAAACCTTTACCACAGACAGCAACACACTGTCCATTTTGTAGCAAGTAGTTGTCAATACATTCAGTGCAAGAGTCTGGTCCATAACAGATTCTGCATGTTGCCAAACAAGGAACGCATTCTCTACTTGCGCGGTCTCCATAGTAATTATCCTCGCAGGTCTGTCTGCATGTTGTAAACTGCAGAAAGTGGCCACTGTTGCATGAGAGGCAGATGCTGGGGGCATCTGAAAATAAACAAGTAGTTACCAAATAATTTAATTGATCACACAGTCACAGTGATGAAGATAAGCATTTTAACTTGTATTCTACTACACAATTTTGAACTTGTGTAGTAATTAACTGCAGATTGTGCAGCACCGTTAAAGGTCATGAGACATGAAAATGACATTTTAGAGTATTGCGTGCATTCAGCATTAAAAATATTAAAAACAGCCACAAATTCCATCAAAATCTGTCAAAGATTGACCATTTTACAGGAAAAATTCCTACAACATAATTTAAACAACAGCATCTGAGAAGACAACAAACTTGTCAAAGTAAACAACGGCATCAAAGGAAATAACGGCATCGAAGAATACACCAATCTCAAAGTAGACAATTACATCAAATGAAACAACGGAATTAGTGAAGACAACAAACTCAAAGCAGACAACAGCATGTAAGGAAACAACAAATTAAAGGAATCAACATCACATGAAGTAAGCAACATCAAAGCGAACAACTGAATGTATTGCTCTTTTGGGGTTCCATAGTTGGAAACCATGCAAACCCCATGGTTCTCAAACCTCAAGAGGCCCAGCTTGATGGAAGGAGCTTGAAGGCAGCTCCTCCGTCTCTCCCACACAGAAGTGACAAGGAACAAGGTCTTGCTTGTCAAATACAGCCAGGGGCTAGAATGCATTGACTGTCTCAGGACAGGGACAGCACGTCCACTGCCCAGGTCACCGGTGGAAGGTCCTGAAACAGACAACAGGAAGCTTAGCGTTCTCTGTCGTTGCAACTAGATCCCAAGTTTGGGCATTCTAACAGCAGAAACTTGGATCCAAAGCCCACTGACTCACCCAACTCGGATCCAAAGCTCACTGACTCTCCCAACTCGGATCCAAAGCCCACTGACTCTCTGGGTCCCTTGACAATGCGTGGGCCAATGTGTCATCCTTCCCCACCACGCCCGCACCCCAATGTGTTGCTGGCAACACCGTAGGAGGAAGGACCACATCTTCAGCCAGAACTGTGGGAAATGCGTCCCTCCCTATCTGTTGATGTAGGCTACAATGGTCGAGTTGTCCAAAAAGACCGCGAGGCTCATGCCCTGCCCATGATTGATCTCCTAGGGCCTTGACGTCCCTCACGACAGTCTCGAGCTCCAACACGTTTACATGGAGCCTAACTTCATATGCTGACCAAGTTTCTGCAAGGGCTCCAAATTTGCAGAAAGCACACAAGTCATTGAGCGGCGCTTCTGTAGTGATGCTCAAGGTATGGCGCAAAGTAGGGCGCTCAAGGTAGGACACCCCCTCGAGGAGATTGACGTCGTCCAGCCACCACTAGAGGTGGGGTCAGATGTAGGGAGAAAGCAGCACCCTGACCTGGAGGTCAATGGATGCCAACCTAAAAAATGACGACAGATGAAGCTGCGGCAGTCTCATGTGCAGCCGACACAGGGACACAATGTCTACTAGGCTGGCTAGCAGCCCCAGGACCCAGAGCCAACTCCTGAATGGGCTACAGGGAGCCTCCAGAAGTTGCAAAACTGCTCCTCTAAGGATCTCCTGCCTTTTCCAATGGGGCAAAGGTATGGCCTGTTGAGTTGTGCCCCCCAAATAGACCAGTGCCTGTGAAGGGATGGGATGCAACTTGTCCCAATTGATGACCCAGCCCGACTGTTGGAGAAGGGAGATCGTCGCTCCGACATTGGCTTCTGCTTGGATCTGAGAGTCCTGGAGATACACCAGTCGTCCAGGTACACGAAGATCAGTACACCCTGATGGCATAGCTTGGTGAACACTGCTCCAGCAACGTGGGTGAACACGCTCCGGCAGGTCAAGAGCCCGAAGGGGAAGGCCATGAACTTGAACCTATCCCCTCACTCCTCGAAAACCAGAAAGCGTTAGGACGCCGGAAATATTGGGACATGCCAGCACGCATCCTTCAGGTCTAATGACGCCGCCCACATCTCCCTCCGTAGAATGGGGATGATGAAGGCCCTTATGTAGTCCGCGTTCAGAGGCCTGAGATTGAGGATTGCTCTCCAGGGGGCATTCTTTTTCGGGGCCATGAAAAAGGAAGACAGGGAGAGGGGCTCATCCTCTTCGGTCAACCTTACAACGGCCTACTTTTTGAGGAGATAGCTGAGTTCCTGCTCAAGAATTTGACGGTGGAGTAGGTTTTCTGCAGTGGGTGTCGACCGCACGCTCCCAAAGGGGAGGCGGCACGGACGTGAACTCAATGCAGTACCCGTGGGTGACCACTTCTAGAGCCCACCTGTCTTGGAAGAATGACTCCCAGACCTTGGTAAATTACCTCAATCTCCCCCGTACTGCTGGAATCACAGTAGGGTGGGCATCCCTAGGGTCATGCTGGGAAGTGAGCCTGAGCCTGCTGACCGTACTTGGGATGGTCACCGGTTCTGCCAGAACCTCAGGTACAGTCTCGAGAAGGTTGGGTACTACCACCTCTCCCTCCTTTCCCCGTTCCTGAGGTCTACTGCTGGTTTGAGTGGACTCAAACTTACCATGGAAGTTTAACAGAAATCGGGTTGGTTGGAAACAGAAATAAAAAACTTTTTGAAGGATATTGTTGGCACTACTTCCTTTACTTCTTGTGACAACTGAAAAATGCCATGTAGCCACACATCAAAAAGATTGACAGCAACCGCAAAAAAAAATCAGGGAATGCATAACAAAAAGGATAACTCTAAGAGGATACAAGGTTGCACCTATCAGAATTGTGATCCAGATATGATCTGGATCAAATCATATTCCTAGCATTATGCTAGTATATATCAGGAGCTGAGATGCAATCTGTGAAATGGATCGTCGTTGAAAATTGTCCTGATATATCCAAAGATTTTACAAGGACTTGATCAAGTTAGGCTACGACAATAGGTTGGCATTGCATCCCAATATAGATGTAGTACAACTCTTTTACACCTTCCTTGCATTAAAACATCTGTTAAGTATACACACTCATTGTATTGCAAGATTCTTTCACTACCTTTGATTTGCAATAAGATGAAGGTATGCTAGACAAAACTTTCCAGGTGGGGCTTGAAACCATTCCTGACTTAACATTATGCTATCAAAGAGCTAATCAATAGATTACAGTCAGTATGCTATAAGCAAGGGTTTTCTACACTGGTGCACCCTCTAAACTGACACAGTCCTTGCAATTAATATTACTGCAACCAAAAAACCCTATTACATTGTAGGCAGAGTGACATATTTCATGCATAGTTCGAAGTCAGACAAACCTTTCTTTTTTTTTCCACATCCATATCATCTATTACAACTACATTAATACAGTAGGGTACTAAGGTTGTGTCAAAAGGAAAAACTATCACATACCACGGTAACACACTGCACATTCATTAGCACAGCCAGCACCACTTGTCCCGCACAAACCAGCCTCTGCATCCTGTTCACTGCCATCATCACTGTGGCATTTTGTACATTCGTTTTCGTTGGGTCCATTACATTGGTAGCAACTACTATGGCATTCCACACACTTCATGGCGGTATCGTCCTTAAAGTAACCAGTCTCGGGACAAAACGGAACGCAGGCATCTTCCATCAGATACAACGGAGCTGAAAAAAAAAAAAAAAAAAAAAAAAATGAAAAAAGAGAAAAATGAGTAACAAAGTTTTGGAATGAACCAAATTAATGACCTATTTGGCAACAGATGGGAAAAGATCTCACTCTTACTAGTCTCTTAACAAGATGATGTAACTGGCTCACATTTGATGTCAATTGGTCAAAATGGTACCAAAGGAAACTACTCTGTTTGAATAAGGTTTGTGCTTGATTCCAGTCCTGTAATGAATAGTCACAACCAAAAAGTACAGCTAAACCATGGAGCCTTTTAACATCAACACATGAATCCATTCATCTATTCATGAGCAGCTGCATACTTGCATCAATATACTGCTACATATTATTGTAGTACAGTTGTATCATGCTCCAACAGACTGCAGTACACTATGCAGAGTAGCTTCATGTTGCTCTGAATGCAGTACACTACGTGAAACAGCTGTATGTTGCTCCAACTGATGCTGTACACTGTGTGGAGCAGTAACATGTTGCTCCAACTGACTGCAGTACACTATGAAGAGCAACCACATGTTGCTCTGACTGCAGTACACTATGTGAAACAGCTGTATGTTGCTCCAAATGACTGTTGTGCACTATGCAGAGTAGATGTATGTTGCTCCAATTGACTGCTGTACACTATGTGGAGCAGCTGTACGTTCCTAAAATTGACTGCTGTACACTAATGTGGAGCAGTTATGAGTTGTTCCAATTTACTGTTGTGTACTATTGTAGTACAGATCTATATTGCTCCAAATGACTGCAGTACTGTATGTAGAGCACTATGTTGCTTTCTAAGAATATTGAGATAGCTACATCACCTAACTCCTACCACAAAAGAATGGACATAAAATCAACAGAGCATTGTCCAGGGCAGCTGTCCACAGATTCTGCTGCAAATGAGATAAAAACCAATACAACACCATGAAACATAATAGCCATTCATGAAACACTTTTTCAAACTTACATCTCAGATCCACTTGTTATATGTCTTTTAAAATGATCAACAAAACTGAAATATGACTTCTATGACTCAATATTTTATTGAAAAAACAAACAACCATCACGGTGGTTAAGCTTTTGAAGGATGTTAAAGAGCATAATAGGCGGTGTGAATTGAGTCGAATAGTCTTTTTGTTATGCAAGTTTTCGCAGTTGTGTTATTTCTGTTATGTCTTGGTAACAATCAATCAATGTAATTACCACCAAAACCAAAAGTGTGGACAAAGGACCAACGGTCTTAAGTTTGGTAAGACTTTTCCTGATTTCAAGAGACAGGAAGGATGTGTCGTATTCTTGTTGAAGGGAGCAGGTTATTCCAAAGTCGGGGGCCATTGATGGAAAAGGATCTGTCTGCAATTATAATGTGATGAGTTCTACGAACAAGAAGCGAAAGAGATGCTGACGATCTCTGGTGTCTGCTGCTCCGACAAATCAGATATGTGAGTAGGAGCAAGGATGTAAAGAACTTTGAGGTACCATGATAAGAACTTTGAAATCAATGCAATGTTTATTAGGGCAGTGATGTAAAAATGATGGGGTTCTTAAATTGCATGAATAGCACATCTTGGGATAGGGTGCTGATATAGAAATGATGACGTTCTGAAATGGCACGAATAGCAAATCTTAGGAAATTTTGAAGCTCATCGATGAGAGTCTTTGTTGACTTCAATATGAAGTGACTTTCAGCAGCCATGTATACTATGTAAAGGTTATGCATGCAAGGAGGGCAAGTTAAATTGTATCAATAGTGAGAATCTTTCAGACCCTGTTGATATTAGTGCAGCGGTAGTTGATAGATTTGATGATACATGTCACACAAGCTTAGTATGCAAATAACGTCTATTTGCTGTGAGTTAATGTACAAATTAAGTAATTTAAGTAACTTTGCTACCTCTGCTTTGCAATTGTCAAGTATGAGTCACAGTAGTCCTCCATGTGAAAAGTAAGGAGCCTTGATCTAAGAAAACCACCATATCTATGTCACATTATTATTGTCAACACTTTTGCTCAGTCATGTTTTGCCTCTCTTTGGGGAAATCAAGGTTACTTTTAGTGGCAACTGTGTGCCATAAAAATGACAGGCACAGGAGCTCCAATGAAATGTAGAGAGCAGTTTAAATCAGCAGCTACTGGTCGTTTTCTCCCCCGCCCCTTGCAAGTAAGCCCTCAACTCGTTCACCCAGGTCCTTTCTCACCCTTGCAAGTTCACCCCCCAAGTGAAAGATGTTTCACCCACAAATACCTACCAGTTCACCCTATAAAAGTAACTGATATCAAATGTCGTTGTTATGGTTTTCAACTACAATTTTCACAATAGCAAAACATTTTCATGCTAACACAAACTACTACAAGTGCAACGTAGGCAAGGTTTGTGAAAAATGTGGAACCTCTATTGACTCCAAATGACTTTTGACCTTTACCAAAGCAGTAGGTGTCACCTACTCAACATGGTTATCCACAGGCTAAATATCAGATGCCCCCACTATTACCCTTCCTGAGATACTGTGTGTA
>VJOZ01001986.1:0-35972 GCA_009801055.1 Stichopus horrens | reverse complement strand
GAATGAATCATGTTTACAAGAGTTTGACCCCTGTTGATCCCAAATGACCATTGACCTGCAAAAACGTGTCACTGGGTGGCTCATTTTGGCTGGTTAACATCATAGGTATAGGTATGTGTTCATTTCTCTGAACTGATCATCAACAGCACAGGAAAACGGCACAGCTAGGCAATTAAGTGACATGGAACCTTCCCCTATTCAAGTTTCACAAGTACTTAAACTGGTTTGACCTTTTCTTTTTAGCTTGCATTTTCACAGTGCAAGATACCAGATGATATTTAATATTTACAAATACGGCAGATGCAAGTCGCACGATGGTAGACCTACATACAAAATCAACTATGCCTCAAAATATACTTACCATTTGGAAAATGGATTACATTTTCCAACACTTTTGGCAATGCTTTGTGTATTATTCCACACTCTTGGAAGATCTGAAAGAGTCTGAAAAGTTGGTTGACAAATGACCTCATCTGACCTATGGAACATCTCATTGGCATGAAATTGGAATGACTCACTGGCAACCGGCCGTGTACTGTATGTCTCATGAAGCCTTTCCTCGAGATGAAGTAACAATGCCATCATGTGACTCAGCTGTGAAACAGTGATAGCCGATTTTGGGAATGTGAAACCTGAGAAAGCTTGATGCATTAAACAGAGAGTGCTGCAAATAATGTTTGAATGAATTATGTCTAAGCTCATACAGGCAAGTGATCTTTGAAGAGTGAGAATAGCCATTAATTTGTCATTATTTCTAAAGGAAGCCAGGCAGATCATTGCTAGATACTTAGAAGTACATAACTGCAGCTGATTCAAGTCCTGATTCCAGTCACCAGCCTGACTAGCTCCAAAGAGCCAAGCAAGAAGGAAATATCTCTCAGCTTGGTATTCAAATGTTTGATCTGATTGGTCTTGTAACTTATTTAGAAATGCTGCAGGGTTTTCTAGGGATCCAAAAGCAAGTTTACCATCTGACATGCTTGCATATTGTCCTGAGACCAAAACCTCATGCTGACTGGTATCTGTGCTAAGGAACTGAGACATGGTTATATCACTATTGTCATTGAAAGGCACTGTATGCTTTTGTTCCACTTCAAGTGTTGGAAAGTATTTCATCTTTGGCAAAATATGTTTTGGCAACTTGGAAAGTGCTTTTCTGCCATCATGTAGATATTCCCGGATGAGACCAGATGCAGTTGTTATCGTAAGTAACTCCATGACAGTTGCAAGGAACCCATCAGAGCAAATCAGGACTGGAGAACTGGGGTGAAAGGTTACACTGAACTGTTGGACATCATTTTGTGCCTCTGGCTGTGATTCTTGTCCACCAACTTGTCCTCTTGAAGATCTGTGGACAAAAGCTCCAGCTGTAAATTCATGTCATATTCACTAATCTCTGACCAATTTAATGCAATGACAAGCACACACTTTAAATCTACATTAACACACCATCATGCATGCATGTATTTGCACAAAGCTTAATACATGTGCAGAAGGCTACTTCAGTGAATGGGATCTTTGAAATAAAATAGACACTTAATTGTAGCATCAGTATTAATGGAAAAGGATTTCTCCATCAAGAAGAAAACTTAATGTGACATATGAGATTTTTCACTGTTCTATTAGTAAAACATAATGATGTTGGAAGTGGAAGCTTCATTAGATGTGCAATGATGCTTTGAAAGTTGGGCATAATCACAAGTCTGAAACTGACAAATACTGTTTTTCATTTTTCTGCACTATTCATATTTCTTTCAAACAAGGTTTTACAACACAAAAACTCGTTCAGAGATTATACAACCCTCATGAATGTCTACATTCAGTTAGATGCCTAAAGAGTGTGAAACAAGGGGAGCTGTTAGTGAGATGGACAGAAAATTTAGTTACTGCTACTACTTTAAAATGCACCAAATTGTTAACCTTCCCAGCAGGTGTTGGTATCAACTGCTGTTTAATGTAGGCCTACAAACCCAAACACCTGCAAACATTTAGAGATTTGTCTCATTTAAGTTCTTAGGTTTCTATGTTTATGAGTCTTCTTTAACATCTCATGATTAGATCAACCAGAAAGCCAATTTGGCTTTGTGATTCCTTACCATATGATTGTACTATGACAAACACAAATTATCCATATGACAAGTATGAGATCAACTACAGTTATTGGTCTCGATACACCCTATTAACAAGCCTTTAAGACAAAACGACCTTTCACCTCATCATACAACATAAAGCTGCAAAAACTGATAGAAGTCATTTATTCAAAAAGGGCAACACACATACTCAATATGAATCCTCACAATTAACCTTCTTGAGATAAAGTGTTCACACGATTTTTAGTACTAAAAACTGAACTACTGAATATGAGTGATAGACATGCATAGTATGAGATCTCTCACAGTTTCTCTTTTCGAAATACCTGTAGGAGTTAACATGATTTTGACCCTTTGACCTCTGTTGACTTCAAATGACCTTTGATCTCCACCAAAAAATAAGGAACACCTACCCAGTGCGGTCAACCCACACATCAAGTCTGACATCAGTCAAAATTACCCTTTAGGAGATAATGTGCTTACAAGATTTTTACAGTTTGACCTCTGGTGACCTCAAGCGACCTCCACCAAAAACAACAGGGATCATCTACTTAGTATGGCCAACCCACACAAGAAATATGAGATCAGTCATGACATATGTTGTGTACAAGAAGTGTCATATAAACACACACACACACCCTCACATACACACCCACACATGACATCACCATAGCATTGATTCCTTCTGCATTTGGCAAGGAATAAACAAAGGAAGAAAAAGAAAAAGCTCAAGAAAAAAAAGAATCAAGTGCGGAGTGAAATTGATTACATCGGCATACATGAATTTTAATAGCTTACAGTGTGTGCGCACATTCAGTTGGAACCTAAGAAATAGTTTGTATTATGAATGCAGTCAGATCAGATACATCAGTAATACACCTCCACTGTGCAGGCAACTAAATCGAATGTATATGTAGAAGCTGTGTTATTGGATCAAAGGTATTTCTATCCATTATTCATCATTTCAATATAATTTACAGAGCAACATCAGATAAGTCACCTAATCCTTCAGCAAGTACCTAGCTCTGAACAATGCTTTGAAACAGGTTTATGCTGCTCCTTGGTAAGACTAAGGTTGTATCACCAAATAAAAGATCAGAACAGTACTGCAATCCATGGTTTTGGATAAAAAAAAGCAATGTTCACACCAGATTTGCCTGTAGTATGTCACAACCATTTAATTTCTACCACAAATTTGGTACCTAGAATATTTACTAAAATAATTCCTTTACAAAACTTCTGGAAATATTTCATGTAAACAATAATGATAACTTGGTTTCAAAAGTGTTTGCATCTTTTTAAGAGACATGAGAAGTAATGGTGGAGGATTCCCTTAATAAAAACATTGTGGTTCCAACTGATGATAACATACAAGGACATTATACATACACAACAGTGATTAAAGGATGTAGTGGTAAAAATGGTGATGGTCCAAAGACAACTGAGCATCCATCAGTCTCAACCTCAAATATTTCTCCCAAGCTGGAGAGAAGAAACAAGGATCCTTTCTTCATGATACATGCCAGAAACACAGCATTATAACTCCAAGAGCAGTCTGCTATCCAGTATGTCCTGTAAAGAGATTGCACTTATACTGGTATTTCATTCATTGGCATAAAGAACGAAAAAAAAATATAGTAGCTATACTATATACTGTTAAAGTTTAAATTAGGTACATTAAACACTCTGAGTTGGCTTTTGACCAGGATGCTAAACTGAATTGTGGTATTACTGGTTCCATTACTACGTTGAAATAGTGCAACTTTTAATGCATGATATATGGAGACCCACAATGGCCAAAATGAATAGCATTGGTTTCTTTCATTCTTCTACTTCATGTATGGTATAACGCATACAAACAGTACCTACTGTTTGTGTATGGGGGGTATGTGGGTTTTAAAGCCTTCATAGGACTGCCCCTGTGGTAGACGTCCTGGCACATAATGATACAGAAAGCAGAACGTACCGCATCACAGCCAGTGAGAGAGAGAGAGAGGTGAAGAGAGATGAATGTCAAGAATGAGATCAGTTTGACTATGCTGATTACAGTTCCATTTATGCTTCGAACGGCACACGGAAATTAGAAAACTATCAAGTCGACAGTGGTGTTAGAGTAATGACCAATCTTTAATTTCATCGTATGTAAGTTACTATCTTGGACCCTCACTAATGATGCAACTAGTCTACAAAGGTTTCACTGCTCTGCTGTACACCCTGGGGACTTCAATATGATTCCCGAATCTTCTACCCACCATTCTATGTACAAATACGAACAAGCTGGAAGAAACTGGAAGTTTGCTCTCTTCTGTATTTAGTATCATTTTGAATTTGAAAGTTGGGGATCAGAAAGCCCCATATTGGCTCATCGAGGTCCCTTTACCATGGTAATTGTGGATGAACACCGGCAAGATTCGACAACTCTTTTTGATAAGTGTCTAGAGGATATCGAGGTAAGGGTGAAACTAGACAATCGCCATTGCAAACCATGCAAACCCAAACTTCAAGAATCACTCATATTCGCATTTACTTGGTGAAACCATTCAGATCTTACAGACACTTCTCTCAAACTCCAAACAACATTCTCACAAAGATGACATATATCACAATTAAAACTTCAATTGAAGTCAAATGTAATTACCTTGCTATTTCTCTGTTTGGGTTTATGGTCTTACATCCGCAATTAAGGAGATCAGACACTATGAGTGAGTGAGACAATACAGATAGGAAAGCAACTTTATTGTTGCTTGGTATGTCTTGGTTAATTCCAACTGCCAGGATCATTCCAGTACTACAGTGGCGGGCAATGAGTGCACCAGATTCATGAATAGGTTGACAACCAGGAGAAATTACATCTACTGGTATTGCTAAAGAATACCATGATGCTTGGAAGGGATATTTGCTGAAAGATATCAATATGGGAAAAAATCATTACAACATTTGATTGTTAAAAAAAACATGATCACAATGTACTTGCTAGCTGCTAACATGTAGAATCTACGAGTAAAAATACATTGAAGTCTTAATGAACATCAAGGTAATATGCACATGCCAAGTGCAAGGAACTGTGACAAACTTAACATGTGCACTGACATACATACACTCCACTTGAAGCCAGTTTAAGATTCAAATCTTGAGATGGCTGTCTTTATGAGAATGATGATGTGGAAAGGTCACGACCTTGACGTCTAAACAAAAATACAGGCTTCTAGCTTTCCCTTTATGACACACAAGTGTTTACCAGCTTTTTATTTTGTTTTTATTGGAATTGACCTCCTGCTTACCTCAAATAACCTTTGATGTCAATGCCAAAGCAATAATACCAATCCATGTAATGTGGTACACCTTCACACATTAAATGTGTCACACCTTCACACATTAAATGTGTCAATGCTTCACATGTCATTGTTAACAATGACAGATTTAACCAGCACTTACAGGACTCTTCCATTACACTGCCCCCCAGTGACTGATTGCTGACAACAGGCAAGAGGGGGGGGAGAGGTGATGAGTCACTGAATCTTGGACACTCATAAACATCTTACAATCACATGACATTGATCCAAGGGCATTTTGACCTGACAATGCCTTGTTGACTACAATGACTGCATTGCTCTCCACGTGTGACCTGACCAGCTGCATTGCTCTCCACGTGTGACCTGACCAGCCGCATTGCTCTCTGCATGTGACCTGACCTGTACGTTTGCACATGATGTGTAAGGCCTATGTTACAAATACATTGTCTATAGTGTTGTACGTGTGTATACAGACCAGCAGTACAGTTAAAAAATTGACATGAAAAATGCAACATTCAAAGGAATTCCCATAAAATTGTGTAGTGTGTATGAGCTTCTATGGAAGCTGTGCAAACTTTGCTCCTTAAATGTTATGTGTTTTCCTAGTTCGCCATTGCTGCCTTTTTTGGTAAAGCAGTGCAGTAAAAGAATGAAGATCACTTCAGGACAATAAAAGTTTGAACAGAAAACCAAACACTCATATGACTTTGTAATTCCTTGCCAATATCTCATTGTTCCTTACACATGCAATCACTTCAAAGAATAGCCACAACTGTAGGAGGAAAGAGACCATATAAAAACTAAAAGCAAATTTCAGGAATGTAAACCACATATTTATGGGCTTGTTGTTACCAAATGCTGATGAGGATAACAGCATTGACTCAACCTTGACAAAAATTGTATGGAAGGATGACATATATCCTTTGATGTAATTCACAAGTGGATTAAAAGTTACTGACAACAAATTGTGCCTTAAGATCTGAAATTGTGCTAGGCAACCTTAAAAATATCTTCCGAAAAGTGTACTTCTCCCAAGGGAGTCTGCATAGTGACTTTAACAAAGTTCTTTGTTAATCTTTGCAGGGACTTGCTGGCAACTGGGATATTCACAGATTGCTTACAGAAGAAAAGGTGATAAATTCAAAGAGAATAGTAAAGTGGGGGAAACAAGAACCATGGGGCGGTTAGTGTAAAAAAGAACCACCCCTCACAAGCCAGGAAAGTTGATTTTCAGACTTGGTGATTTCTGGGCATTGTAGCTAGTAATCTCCAGTTTAATATGATATAGTTTCAAGAGTGTTGGCTGCTCTTGTCCTGATTACCACATCTTTGAAGCAAGCACATGTAAAAATGGTTGGGAGTTCATTCAACTTGAAGTTTGACCTCACATGGAATCTGTTTGTTACAGTGACTTAATCTCCTCAGTGCAACCACTTCTTGAGTGTCTCCTCATGACAAAATAGTCTCACTATCCTCTCTATAGTATCTCTCTTACGATTAGTTTTTATCCTATCAAATAACATATATTTGGGGCAAAAGTAACTGGTTTTTATTTACCCCAAAGTGGTTATTATTTACCCCTGCCAGACCACATATTAAGTTCATCTGGGCTAATTTCTAGACCAGTTCCATTGCCAAATACTCTAATGTTGATGGTAAATTGTTGCCTCACACATTATTATGTTACTTTGAATTTGGGTGTTTGCAATTTGGACTTTGTTGCTCGGAGTATATTTTCATTCTTGACTGATGGGGTAAGCTAATACAAGAATGACATAATGAGTGCGCTGTGCAGCTATGGACTAATATAATGAGTGCATTAACAGGGTATCTTTATAATTCTCATTTACTTAACATCATGCTGCGGTGGAAATGCCTCGTAAATACAAAGTAAAGAAAACAGAGTGTACAGTAGTAAAGCTGTTCTAACCAAAACAATGACTTTGTTCAGTGTTCAGACTGTTTCACAATGTCACATATTTTCATACATTATCACATCTATAATTGTAATCTATCACCTTGCTTCTACACCTTACACTACAGTATTAATGAGCACCTTGGAAGCAACTTTAGAGTTTTGTATTTTTGTTATCTATTACCTGGCTAGGCTTTTTCTAATAAGTCAGCAATACTATTGGGCATGGGGAGGTGATCAAATTTCAGCTAAGACTGAGTCACCCTCCTCCCTCACACTGCTTCCACCACTATCATCAACCTTGCAGCACCCATTAACTACTTTTACAGGTTGTTACTGCTTCAATGTTTACAGCATGTATACCTGCAGTGTTCAGTTCAGTGACTGCATGATTCATTTGGCAGACAATTATTAACCACAATGTATTGTTGTGTACATGCACTCAGTTAAATTGACCAATACCTGCAGTCGTAAGCGAGATACTTCAAAGGGTGAATTGATTTACTGTTTTCTTCTGATACTTGTGATGTATTCACATTATTTTTTTTTCACCCCAATACAGTTTTATTTAACACCAAAGCAAGTTTTATTGGGGTAAAAATTATTATTTCTTTCATAAAATGTGAGATGTTCCCATTTCACAAGTGACGAGAAAAGATGAAAGCCACCATGCCTATCTCTTTTTTGACTCAACTTCAGGGAAATGGTCCATTTTTACCCATCGTACTATATGTTATATGATTGTTTGGAGGGGGTACACAAAAATTTTCATTTAAAATGTTCATTTAAATGTTCATGTAATGTTCATAAGACAAGGATATCAAAATTTTAGCACTGCATAGGAGCCCAGATTTCTGTATTTATGATTATCTTACCCTTTATCTCCTGAACACACCCTTACACAACTGTACAAGTATGTGGTCATAATGGAAGTTTATATCATTTATGTTGCTTAATTTCCCCAATTTTAATGTCAAAACAATGGTAACAAATAAACAAAGTGCAATACCAAATACTGTACTGCTGATTGGTGGAAAAAGTAGAAACTCAAAGGTGTATGGTGTTGAATTTAATCAACCAAATTGGGCATTCAGACACCACTTTTCCACGACACTTATTTCTTATAAGGTCAGTAAATAAACATAGCATAATATTAAGACTGTAAACACAGATATATTTTATCAGAAACCAGCATAATGCCAGATGATGCACAGATGAAATTTCATCACTATGAGTCAAAGACTTGTGAAATTAGAACAGCAACTACACTTTATAAGCTAACAGACAGGTTAAATTTTCCAAATTTGAACTTCTGAATGTGCAAGCATTGCCAGTCTTTGCTTGGAAGAGAGCTCAAATACCTTCTACCCATAAGAAAAGACAGAAAAGTGAAACACCAGCAAAGGTCTTGACACTTTGTACTCAAGGATCTCAGATGACATTTGGTCCATACCAAAACCAACCCCAATAATGACGTTTTATAGTGCATCTCAAAAGAACAACTTTACAAAGTGTGGAATTATCTTCCCTTTGTAAATAGAGTGTTTACAAACTTTTCATTTTATGACTTCTGATGACCCAACATGACCTCTGACCTCTAGAAACACCCTCAAATTATTTACTTAGAAAGTCTTACAGTACATACACTGCAAGTTTAAAATGTGTGCAATGTGCGGTTCATGAGGTACTGCAAACATGTTTTGTCTATAGTCTGCCTGCACATGACCTCTGGTGACCTTTGGCATCTACTAAGATCAATTTCAGTCAAGATCTGTAATTGTCCTACCCACATACTGACTTTGGACTGTCTTNTCACAAGCTTTTCACATTATGACCCCAGATGACCTTTGACCTACAAGAACACCTACACAATCTCAGTTACTTACAGGGCAGTACATACCACCCAAGTTTAAAAATGATGCAACTTATCGTTTCTGAGATACTGCAAACATAGTTTGTATGCATTTTGCCTGATGGTGACATCAGAGGAGCTTTGACCTTCACCGAAAACAATCCCAACCAAGATCTCCATATGGTCCACCAACACACCAACCTTGACCCACTCTGCACTTTCCCTTCAAAAGCTAGAGAATTCACAAGATTTTGTCTCACACACACACACACGCACACACACATGCAAGCATATACATACTCCAAATCACCATCGCAAAGATTCCTTGCCTATCTTCAGCAAGGAATCAAAAATTCATCCTGGAATGCTTCTTTATTGTTGTGTTGCCTAAGCAGTGTAACATATGTGAAAAAATTGTAACAATAGGCCGAATTGTTGATTATGAAATGCAACTACAAGACTCATGTAAACAATATCGGCCTACAAGACATTTCTATACTACAACCCAAAACATCTATTTCTGGTATTCTATGACTAGCACAGATTCTTGGCATGCATCCAAGAAACATTTTGCAACTGAAAATGTTTCTTCGTCATTCCAGATTTAGTTAGATCTAGCAAAAAAAAAAACAAAGATGATAGGCATACACAATGATCAAGTATGATTATTCAGTGTATACTGCAGGCCTACAAGTCTAAGTCTACTGTAAAAAACTCTGTGGGCTTGGATCTTTCAGTAAGATCCTTCAATTTCTTTCCATAGAATACTTGAGGAGGTTGAGATTCACAAATGTGTATGTAATATCCGTTCACATGACCTTTGCTGCATTCATTACTATATGCCAGTTTTATGTGATATTTGAAAACATAAACCTTTGACACCATAAACAACCTGCTCAGTGTACCTCGGTTCGACACGCAAGAACTCATGGTACATTTTGCAACATGTTTGCTTACCATTGGCATTGAATCTTTTAACATAACTGCCGCTGGCAGCTTGGTTTGTTTTTCATATGTACATTGGGTGATTGATGAACCTGTATTCTTACCAGTGATTCAAGCAGAAGCCACTGCTATGAAATATGCAGTGTAGGATCAGTAGAGGATCTGAAAATTGGCCAAGAAAAAAAAAGAAAAAAAAACTAGTTTCTTGTCTGAACTTTTGGTGTGGGAGCCACCCTTTTTTTTTACATGTAGCCAACTGAAAGGACTGTTGGCAGCACAGAAAACCTGTTTTCTTGTGCCTCATCACTGTATAAATGTGTGTTATGTTGCAAAGACATTGCTAAAGACTTAGATGATTTCTACCATCGGGCAAGACATTTTTGGTTGAAAATCCAAATCCATTTTTTAAAGTTAAAAAAATCACGACTGGGTGAAAAATGTGTGCGGGAAGGTATGAGAAACTAGTTTTTTATTTGACCTACAATTGTGATGAATGTATGTGAAACATAGCTACAGTAGAAGCAATATAGTTGCCCCCCACTTGACACCAATGCAGTATTTGAAACTTTGCTTTCTAATAAAGGTTGCATAGATTAGTGAGGGGGTTCAATAGAAACATGGTAAAATAAATCCATAGCCAAATCAAAATTTCCATGACTCTTTCAAGTTGAAAGGCAGTTTTAAGTCAAAATTTTGATTGATTGTTTCTCATTAGAATTTCAATTTCTTTTGAAACAGAACTTCTGATGTCGTTTTTTCATTGATTGTTTCTTCTTTTAAGTCAATATTTGGAGTTTTGAATTTTTAACCTTGAAATTTCGATTTCCAAGTTGGTTGATGCTTTGTGCACGTTAAATAGATGCTTATTGGCCAAAATCTTGTTCGGGCCAACAACTACCATTTGCATGATCAAGTTTGTTAAATAAACTCACATGTTCTTTTAAGTTGTTAACTCACATTTTGTTTTAACTTTTCTGAGAGTTTTTTTCATGCCCTATTAAACCACACATAACGACTTCTACCCTACGAATGGCCTCCAAGTGTGATCCAATCCCAACTGCTATGGAATCCCCTTGTTGACCCATTGGATGAGCAATGGCAGTATTACAGTCAGTCATGTGGCTCTCAATTGAACTGTTGTAAAAGCTAAATGGAAGTCATCACGTCAGATGTACAAAGCGACTCTCTTAAACAGTCTCAAGGCAAAATAGATGCAACAGAACTTATGACAACCACCAATCATCAAAAGTAACAAGAGACAAGGAAAATGATTCTGACTTAGATAAAGGAATGCCTGTAGCACTTCAGAGCACCGTTGCTCCAACGAATGCACAACATGAAGAACATGAGTGTGTGCATGTGAAAAAACTCCAGGAAAAAGTAGTTAAGCTAGAGGAAAATGTGGCCACCATGGAATCGGAGCTAAGATCCATGAAAAACTTGGTTTGTGCTGGGATTTAGGAACTTAAGACTACTTTTTCGCAAAAATGCAATAGTTTACGCAGCAATTTGAGGAACTACTGTCAGCCATCAACGAAACTCATGGCACTACTTGGGAAACACAAGAACTTATTAGAGGAAGAACCGCCGCTCTAGGAATCGCTAAGGAAAAACAGAGAAATCTTCTGCACAAAACCAGGAAAAGCATTCAACCGCCATATGGCTTAGGAGAAATCCATAATGCATTACAAAGACAAATGTAAAATCTTGTCTATCATTCAAAAAATGCACCGTTAAATTTTTGACGAATCAAAAACAGCCACCATTTTCCTCAGGAAACTGTTCAAAGTCACTTTTTTAGGAGAGGACTTTAAGAAAGTGATGTCAGTGGTGGATCAGTGGACGGAATGGTTGTGAAAAAAATGTTTGGACCACAATCGTGTCGTAGCAGTCCTCCATCACATTGAATAAGAACTTTCAGACTTATCTTAAGCAGCAGACACGTTACGATGAGCGGTGCCATTCAAAAAAAAATGTAGGAGAGAAGGGGAGCAGGTTCACTAAGAAGTCGCTTAGAAGTGACTTATTTTGCTCACTTTGTGTTGTTTTCTTGTGAAATGCTACATACTTGTAACAAGCATGTGCTGCTCTTTCACCATAATCATAATTCAAATGTTGTTAATAAGTTAATGTATGGGAGTGAATTTGTTTTTTCTTCTTGGATTTTCTTTTCTATGACTCTTGCATGTCTTCTCCACTTTGAAGAAATGTTCTGCTGACTTTTTTTACATTGATATCATTTTCCTAATGTTTGGTACCAAATATTTTGCAACAGGCTTAAAACCTTTGG
The DNA here is from genome assembly GCA_009801055.1 of Stichopus horrens. Lineage (NCBI taxonomy): Eukaryota > Metazoa > Echinodermata > Holothuroidea > Aspidochirotida > Stichopodidae > Stichopus > Stichopus horrens. The sequence goes on along the minus strand of VJOZ01001986.1, from coordinate 23,587 downwards.
CTGAATATCCTGGTGGAATGTGCTGATGGTGGAATGACAGGGCATTTGTGATAATCTTGACTTTCAGTCATACCTCAAATGTATCTCTGCAGAACTCAACATCTAGAGGTAAATTTTTTGCCTGTCTTTTCTTTTTATTGACTCTTACAACTGTTGGTGACTTAGGAAACTATTGTTTTGACTATTTTTGATTATTTAAAACTTCAGCAGTTTCAACACAATTAAAAAACTGAAGTGCATCACCACCAGCCAACGAACCAACACTGAAATGAGTGTGTCAGTGAACCGAGGCACAAATAAAATGAAATGCCATAGACCCGCATGTTTGCTCTTAGACATGACGTAAAAAAGGTTCAGTTATGCAGTTGAGGAAGTAAACATAAAGCTTTGAACTTACCTGTCTGAGCCATGACCTAATATGTCAAAGTTGATCCCCTTTATTTAAAGCCAATGGTAATTTGTTCTAAGTAAATAGCATGGATATTTACTTGTAAAAAGAAACCTACTGTAGATTTGTGCACTGTGGCACAATTAGCTTGTATGTAACAATGTCATGAGTGTTGTACATTTCTTCAGTCTTATTGCCTCACTGAACTCTACATTCTAATTTTGATAGAGAGAACATAACTCTTATCATACCTGCTGCTGTATTTCTTCCATGGCTCCTGCCATTGTATCAATACAGAACTAACCTGGAGGTACGCTCCCTTGTAGAAGACAAATGAACACATGTTACTGTGCCCCAACACCTAACAGAAAGGGATGAAATAAAAAATTAGTGAAGAGCAACAATCCCAGTGTATGAAATGTTTGCACTCTCTAAAGGATGAGCCACTAGTTTGATAAGTTTCATTGATAAGGTTTAGGTAATTCCATCAGAATGTAACTGGAGATACAGACTCTACATGTAGAATATCTCCTAATTTAAGGCTACATACAGCATCCTGTCCATTAATTTTACAATTCCATTTTCTGCAGTCAGTCAAGCAAGTAATGTGTCCACTCTGCCAAGTGATGCTTTTCTGTAAGTTGTAAATAATTTGTCCACAACTGACTGGCTGGAAAGCATGTGTGAAATGGATCTGATAAGACCTACACAAGTAGTGTGTGTAAAAGAGAGGAGGAGAAAGTACTGTGGCTCTGGTTTTTTTGACCAACAGAGAGCTCAAGCAAAGTCAAGTGTGAAATAGATGTAAAAAGACAATAAGAAGGGATCAATCTGACTGGAAGTACACTTAAAACACTACACAATTAAAAGTATATGGGTATGCCATTTCTGCTAAGCAGCTGCTGCCAAAGTAGGGTTCAGTAGTTGGTAAACCTCGACGAGCGTCTGTAAGGAGATCTGAAACCCCCTTGTTAATAGGGAATACCATCCCAAAGACGAAGTCAGTTTGGGCTCCTAGGAAAGTTATGGTCTGCGACGGCATGAGGGACAACTTGTCCACGTTAATGACCTAGCTGAGACCGCGCAGAGTATCAAGTACCTGTATGGTGTTGGCGCATGTGTTAGCTTCTGAGGACCCCAGCACCGGCCAATTGTCAAGATACGCAAATACTGTGACACCGCGGCGGTGTAGAAACGCTAGTGACACTTGGGTCACAGGTGTGAAGACCTGAGGGGAAGTCGAGACGCTGAACGGAAGTGCTTCAAAGTGGTAATCGATATCACGGTTACAGAAAGCTAGTAAATGTTGAGACCCATGATGGATCGGTTCATGGAGGTATGCGTCCTTTAGACAATGGATGTCTCCCACATCCTAGAATGGTCACTAGGGTCTCCATCTGGAAACCCTGAGGCCAATGATACATTTTGTTGAGCAGTTTCAGATTTAGAATATGGGCCGTTCTTTCTGGGTGTGAGAGAAAAGGTAGAATGGAAGTGGACCACCAGCAAACTTAATATAAGGCTGCAATTCCGTCAGTAGAGTTCTTGTGAGAGAGTGTCTCCTTGACAAACTGGATGGCGATGTCCAAAACACAGGGCAACGAGCATTGTCAGTAAAAAACTGGTTCCATGTAAATTAACTTTCAATTTTACATCTCAGGCATGGGATATTCACCATAATGGTGATGTGAAACCAGTAAAATGTTGAAATAATTTTAAAGATTATTTTTATTCTGTGTATTTGGGAGTTGCACCAAAAAACCTGGTCTATTGTATAAGTTAATATTTCTGAAAGTAAGAACCAGGGGTATATTGTATGTAAAGGAAAAAATAATTGATTAAGAATTTGTATGATATCACCTATTTCAGCAAACCACCTATTTGATAATATTGCATACAGATTGATGTATAAAAGGTAGCAAAATTCATAGGCTATACTTAATGGCAAAGACAAATAGACTAGATGGTGTTTGCCGCCTTTGTCTGTTCCTTTCGGGTTTGAGGTTTAGGCGTGATAGTCTATGGGGTCTGATATTGGTCCGACCGCAACAAGCCAAGGAAAAGCCTTCGACCAGCCAGAAATCCACCACCGTTTTCCAATGCTCTGTGTCATGGTAAATGTTCACATAATTCTTAAGTGTTGAAAGGAGCTCCACCACCGCAAAATCAGTTTTAAAAGTCTAATTGTTTGAAACCTTAGATATTCAAAAGTCTCAATGAATATCTAATTTTTGTACTTTCTTTTTATTCAGGGAGATTGCATAAAAGCATATACAGTGCTTTCTATTCAGTCTGCTTCTCTGGTGTTTTCATTCTTAAAAAACTTAGGGGGATGCTCACACTCAAATTTGCACATCACACCGGGTCTGGCATGCAGTGGAGTGTACACCTAAGCACTGATGCTGCACGTTCAAAGGGGCTTGTCATCCTCAACCTCGAACGCAGCCTCTCCCTGACTTTGCAAAAAAGTTGTCCGGGTATCCTGCCACACGCCATTGCGGAAGAGCAAGTCCACATCGGCAACAGGCGTGTAAGTTCGACTTATGGGGCAACAAGCCATGTGGCTAAAAAGGGGGGCCTGATCTGCAAGCAAACATTTTTTCTCATATTTTTTTCTCAAATTTAGAGAATTTTGCATCTTAAGTCAGCGCATTTTTTCCTTGTTAATCTTGAGTGTGTTCAACTTGTAAGCACTAGAAACAAAGGGAATATTCATGTGTACTACAAATGACAGGACTCCTAACAACAAATGAGACAATGCTTCTCAATTCAATTTGCAACCCAGAACACATAAAGTTGTAGTTACTAAGGATATCTCCGATATCTTAGGATTCTATTTATGCCTTAATAACGTCCAGTCCCTGTTACTTTGAGGCTAAAATACTGCCATAATGGAAATAGCTTAGTGCTACATACCATCAGTGCCAGGCCCAGTCTTTGAAATTCCAACAAAATCATGAAATGAAATTTCCATCTTTAGAATTCTTAATTTTGATTATTGCTGCTAGTAGGTTTTCTTTTTAATTTTTCCACAATCCTAATCCTCTCTGAGGAAACAGACAGTTTATCACCAAAATGCACCTCTTTGTTGCTGCTGTTATTAAACATAGGCTAGGCATAGACTTACTGCAGGTTTATATAGGCTAAGTTAATATTTGGTGAGGCCTTTTAATTATTGCAAAAGAACTCACTGATTTTATTGCAATATTACTCTTTCAGAGCACCTATAAAGTATGATGACTTAAACCGTCAGTAGATAGATACCTTTGGAAGGGGAAAAAACAGTCCACTACAAAATGATACTTGATGTAATGAAGACGGTATTCACACTGATCCAGAATTTTAGGTAAAGCTGTACACTGGAAACCATTGTCACTGTGTTAAAGAGCGTTTTAGGTACAAAAATCTAAAAACCTCAAGTATGACATTACAGCAATGAACCAATGAGATTGTTTCATTTTTGGATGGTACAAACTTTGAGGAATATAATGCTAATTCTGCTAGTATGGAATAAAAAATGTGCCATGAGGTCCGTCCATATATTTCCCACAGACAATTATATTTGTTGCTAGATTTGTAAAGTCAGTGCAGGAATCACACAATGGTGCATCTTTGCGTAAACACTATTATCAGTCTTTCTCCACTAAATTATCACTTAGTGTTAAATCATTGGTCATTTTGTACATTATTACTGATAAATTATTGGTCAGTTACAACTAATCAGTTCTAACAAAGTATGAAAGCTGTCTGACAATACAGGGATCCAACACAATTGCCTGTAACTTTCAATGAACAATGGACGATCTTTTTTGTTTTCATACTCACCAAATCCTCAAAAAAGATGGAATCCACAGAGGCATCCTTGCTATGACTTGGTGGAAGTGGTGCATTTTCTTGATGGATTAAGTACCACTTTCCTTTCCTGGTGAGGTCCTTGCTAATTTGTGGTACTTCCAACTCGTCGGCTTCCCACAGGAAAATTTGATTTAAGTTGAAAACAAGCAGCACATTTCTGGAATCATTTGAAACAAATATCTTGTTTTTCTGCAAAACTGAAAGTAAGGAAAAAGAGGTTTATAACCAGAGCACAAGGGCACTGTGGTTCCTTGCACAGATGTACACTAATGTAAATTATGAAGTAAAAGGAGCATTTTGAATTACTTTGTACAATAGTTCATATGGACCATGAACCCTCACTTTTGTAAACTCTGCTTGGGATGGTAAGTTTCTGCTCCTAATCTTGGTTCCACCACCTCTGAAGGAACATCCATATATTTACTGTAATGCTCTTCCCGAAGTGCTTTGACTCCCCTCACTGATCACAAACCTCCACGACTCTGGACACTTGTTTTATTATGCACACAACTTTTAACTAAAACCATTGTTTTTTGCTCCCAAATTCGGTAAAGGCTAATCACAACTGTAGTGCAAAATGATAGTTGTGATGATAGGGAAAGAATCTACGACTGATTAGTTTCATAAATATCATGGTAATATTCTACTCCTCCGCAACTGTTTTAGGTCTTTCTCAGCGATATTTTATTTCAGCCATAGGCAAATTTGGTGATAGGGTGAAAGTTAACCTACAATCTTGGACAAAATTGTTAGGACACTTTGTCATATGTTGCAAATACAATACTGAATTTTAGGTGAGATGATAACATGAAAACTCCATGCCCCTTTCCAATGTTGCACTAAAGAAGTGAATGTACCCTTCGAACAGCAATCCTACAGCCACCATTGAACAGGAGCGCAGGGTGTCCCAAGGTTTTTTGTCCAAGATTATAGGTGCAGTACTATTGTACTAACAAAGTTTTTCTTTACGCCGAGGCGAAATAGAACAGACCAAAATAGGGGTATAGCAAAACTAAAATAAAGATTGTCAGATATTGATGCAATATGTCTTCAAACACTTTTCAAAACTCTTTTTATAATTCACATGTTAAAGAATTGTGATACTTTGCACTGTATCATTATTGTGCTATTATATATATATCACTCTTTAAAAAGTTCTTCCCTTCATATTTGAACATACCACTATTTTCACTCAATCTTCGATCTCTTCTAATGGTTCATTTCATGAGACCAACGGATAGCATTTCAACATGTATTAACCATAACGTCAAATGTGACTATTCATGTGTACATAATTATATCGAGTGTCCAAAGTCTTTCTGGTGGAGAGCGATTGCATTGCGGGCATTACGATTACTAGATTGGTACATATCCTTGGTTGGGTATATGTAGGTTTCAGCTCAAATTTTTTGGAATGTATCAAAGGAGGGGAATTCATTCACAGAGAAAGACTTTGCACAGTCTATCACTTTTGTAACATAAACTCCATAGAAAAAGAAAGATACTCTATACTTTTATGAAACAGCCCATAAGGCCCATTTCGGACATTGGACCATAAACATGACACGCCACCAGATGGAACCACTTCTATAGCACTAATGTGACCAACCATCACCAGTACTACATTCAATCTAAGAAGTACTAGGCATGATTTCATAACAGCCCAAGGGCACTATGGTTCCTTGTCCTTGGAATATAAATACTGTGAAATGATATGCTGGAGTTCATATCAAAAAGTGCCTTCCTATGAACTCGGTCTTACTTCAGACATAACAATGGAGCACTGGAGAGAAAATCACAAGTAAGCCCAGAGTTCTGCACCGCTTACGTACAAGTAAACTCTGGGTAGGGCTATCTGATTTTACAAACAATTGCAGTGGAACATGCTGTGAGATAATATTTTTACCAAAGTACTGGTGAAGTTGGAAAACAACTGTGTGGTTAATTTGACAACAATTTCAAGGCAGCAAGTTCAGATTAGTTTACACTTTTAATAAAGATAAATTTGGCTGAAATAGTAATTTTCACATTTGTAAACTTGGATGTTTCATTGATTTTCTCCAGTTACAGATCTTTAATCTGACAAATTTTTCAGAATTCAACAAGTGGGTACTGTGGTGTTGTAAACACCACATCTGATGTTCACCAAATTTGTTTTGGTAAGTCACATTCAAAGGTTTTGTTTTTTTGAATTCTCATTAATGATCTTTGACTAGGTACTTCCAGCTTCAATACCAGAAATTTACAAAGTGTAATATTCCTACAGTTTTTGCATGCACGATGACTATGGATAGATATCATGTTTTAAAGATTTCTCTTTGAACATTGAGAAGAAAATGACCTATGATTGAGCTGTTAAAATTACATGTTAGTGAATGCTCAATAAGTTAATTCTTCATACCATATTTACAGGGGCTCATTGAGTTGGTTCACAACATTAAATATATTCTGTTGATTCTTACTGATATGTTAAATATATATGGTAAATGGTCAAACTTTTAGGTTCTGAACATCTGACACACAACTGAAGCAACAATGAGAGGGTAATTAACAATCACTGACTGAAAAATTTGTAACCATACACTTTTAACAGTAAGGTATTAACAGTGGGCAAGTCTCTCTTCATTCAAAACAATAATTTATCACATTTTCAGTAATTGCAGGAATAGGAATAACAGGTACATACCTAATGAGGCTAATTAAACATAAACAGAATGCAATGGTTTTGTTGAACTCATCACACAAGGAGCAATACAAATAAGTCCCTCAAACATCACTGTTTAATAGGTCACTTACAGTAAAAGGTTTTTAGCAGTGTTTTCATTGATTTCTAGAACTAGGAATCAGGTATTTTTGTCTCATGCCCATCAGGTACCCTGGTACCTGACCAAAATGGCAGCTGTATGTTAACACTGGTATTTCTACAGTACAGTACATCAAATTTGTGTGGCGCAATCTTACTAGTTCACTACATACACTTGCCCTACGCCTTTGAAATGTGAATAGGACGACCTATTTTCCTTGGAAAAAAGAGGGAAATTCCAGTTTGAGCTTCTTTCTATGTATGGTAGGTAATATTTGGCAATCTGACACAGTGTGTTCACACAATGGTTGTGTCGTCTTTCACTTTATGAAGGAATCGGGTGGTAATTTTGGATTCTGGTAATGAAATGCCATTTGGGTACCCAGGTACGTAGGTTAAGTGTGAAAACATTTGTTTCTAGTTTTTGTCTTCTAGGGACATCAAATGACCTTTGACTTATATTTATCTTTAGAATGATTGAGATTACTTATACCTGTCTTGATCAACCCACAGTATAAACAAAGCAATAACTTGGAACATGAGATTTACTGGTAATTGTCTGGTCATCTATCTTTGTTCATCGTGTTTCAGGGAAGAGAAAGTACAGCAAAAGATCGCTTGTCACAAAATCTGAAACAGAAGTCTGTATTCATCTTTCAAATATTTGAATATGAAAATTGTCTCAACATTTTTTTGACCCTACAAAATTAAGACTCTCCATGAAAGCATAGGAGTCAATCACTCTTAATGGAAAATCAAATAGACCACTCGGGAATAGATATGAATATTCCTCTATGCAAAAATAGGGAGAAAACAAACTTTTGTAGTAGCTATGACATATTCCACAGAATTAGACTTTCACTGATGAATTTTCAACTCATATTTCAGCTTTAACAGTATTCATACTAATCTTGTGATATTTGATGAGCAGTGCACTACAGGAAGGCTACAAAGGCTTTCAAGAACATATTATCCAATTATATCATACATCAAACCGTGGAGCCTTACCATCATCAGTTTCTCTTTGGTTAGACTGCCTTTCCTCAAAATAACGTTTAACAGCCACTGCTGGTGTAGAGATACTTGTGGCTGTATCATCCACTCGATTCCAAATAATGATATCACCATTATCAATGATACCAACCAAAGTGTCACCTGTAAAGGATAACCACAAAATCGGGTGAAAATAATTTATGTACCATGTGCATCATTTAAACCATGTACGACAAATTTTGTCCTTTATAAAAGATTGTTTACTGTCTATTAACATGTTCATTTCTTTAATTTTGACATGTAATTTTGTACCTTTTTCAATGTACTACATTGTTACGTAACTGTCAGTGTTCATGCATCAACAATGAATACCAAAAGAACAGCATCTCCAAAAAGACATATGTCATATATTCCTCAAATACAACATCAGTGGTTTGGATGGTAAGTGACAATCCTTGAAATGTCAGTTTAATTTTCTTCTCCACATCAATCCAATGAGAAACTTATACTCATGATCAATATTTACAGACCTATAAAGAGACAAGTAACATAAATTTTGACATGTTGTGGGACAAAAATGGAATGAATATGAGAAGAATGGGAAGTAAAAGAAGTATTTCACCATGCAAATACAAGAAAATTTTCAAAACCTTTACTTGTTAATTCTTTGAGGACTGTTTTCATGTTAATAGATTATACTTCTAATGTATGATTTCCTTTTTGACTTTGATCCTTTGCAAACTAATAATACTCTGATATGAAATTTTTCTTTTAACATACTTTTTATCACATACTGTAATTGGCAAAATTCATCTTTTATCTACAGGTTCACCAGATCACCATTACACATGTAAATTGGAATCTTTTCAAGATACCACTAAACCAGATTAAGTAGCAACAAATCATCCAAAGCAAAGTGATTTCATCCCACTTACACCTACATCGCATCAATTAGTGATGGTACTTTGAACCTGTTCAGTAAGATAGCCCTGTCCTCTATGTATTGTCTGTTGAAACTTTTGCAGTTTACTTTCATGCTTGTGTTTAGGTCTTCAGTCAATGCAATGACAAAAACTCATGTAACTGTGGGGAATGTAAAGTAATGAATGGGACATCATTGCACAATCATAATGGCTAGATGTAGCTCCATCATATGCGACAGTGATGCAGTTTCTGCTGATAATTGATACATACAGCCACTAAAACACATCCAAAATTCTCCATGAAAATTCAATCTTGAACACCACTTCAAGTAAATCATTGATTTTGTAAACATTGCCGTATTTCTGACTCAGACAGTACCCAATATTTTTTCATGTGATTGTGTGCATAAGCAAAAAGTAAAAATATTGAAATTTGATCTCCAAAAGTTTCATTAGGCTTTCAATTTTGCACCATTCAGATAAAGTGGGAAAATAAAGAGGTTTCAGTTGGTTTAACTTTGCCATATGATGTCCAATTCTTCCAGCAGAATGACAAATAGAGTAAAATACAATAATGACATGGTTGACAGTTTTCATTCAACTCAACCTTTTGCTTCTTTTAACAAGCCAATGGGAAGCTTACTGGCAGTGAATATTCAGTTGGTCAAAGCAAATCAGGATTACTGATGCCCCCAAAGTTGTGATCAGTTTGTAGGTCATTTGTAAATACAGAGCTTCCTTGCCCCAAACAGAGTACTACAATTCCGATACCCACCAAGAAGCGACAACTTATGTTTTGGATATACCAGTGAGACCTGTACTGTTGCATATTCATTATGTAGGTTCTTACAGAAAGAGATGTAATTTAAAAAATGATTTCTATTTTTGACTGTTTTTAAGCAAATCCTGTTGCTTTTCAAAGTAGTTACTCTCATTTTCCTTCATTGACAGACATAGTCCGTCCATGTACAACGTCGCGTGTACATTTAAAAATAAAGAAAAAGTTAAGATCAAAGATAATCTTATCCCTCTGGTATTTCAGTACACATGCAATCACTCTGAGTTGTTAAAAAGTAAAAGGGCTCACACAAAGTTTTTTTTGTTTGTAGTGGGTAATTTGACTTTCATTGACAAATTTGCAACTAATATTCCAGCTTTGAGGGTAACGATTGTTTACTACTTTGAGACGGTACCAATACCGATGAATTTTGGCGGTGCCTAGTAAGTTATAAAAGTACCACTTCTTGTGTACACTTGTGTCTACGAGCAGGTCAGGTATCAGGGATAAGAAGCATCGGTACTTTACTACCACAACAGGTGCCACAGAAACATTATGTGTGGTCAACTACAAGATAAGGGTCCAAGGTCAATCATTTGATTTCAGACTGATGATCATATCATCACAGAGACTGTAAAGACCAAGGTGATATTCCATTCACAAATGAGTGCAAACAATTGATTGTATTTTTCAATGAAATATCAAAGATAAACTTGAATTCTCCTGACCTGCCCTGCAGTATGATTTTTAACTGAAAATGTCAATGTCCCGACCATGGAATCATGTCTCCAGGTCTCTAGTGATGTCACTGCAACATTACAATCATTGATACATTGATAAGGTGTATTCTCAGCTTTGGTTGATAGTAAATCTGTTAGTGGTTGAATGAGCATAATTAGAGATGAATCTTCTGTTAAAGTTAATTTATGCCAAGAAATTCATGTAACCCTCATAGTGAGGATGGTGCAGGTAATTCCTGGATGGCTTTCACTTTCGACTCTAATGGGCATACACCCTCACTATCAACATGATGACCTAAAAACTCAATGGAAGAAAGTCCAAAAATACAATTCTCTGGATTGATAACAATACCATGCTTCTGGCTTCATTGAAATAAACCTTTGAAACGATTCAGCTATGTTCCTGACTCCAAAAGGAATGAGCATGAACTTGAATAGACCAAATGGTGTGGTGGTGGAAGTCTTGGAAATGTTGTCAGGTTCTACTGGGATACCATGATAGGTCCTTACTAAGTCCAGTTTGGAGAAAATTTTTCCTCCGAAAATGATAATGAAAAATTGTGGATGTGAGGAATAGGATAATTGTCTATAACAGTTCCGTTACTAAGGACATGGTAGTCTCTGCAAGGACACCTACATCCAGATTTCTTAGGTACGAAATGCAATGTTGATGCCCAGTTATTCTTTGATGGTTGGATATACCCAATTGAATGTGTTCAAATTCATCTTTCACAGAGCGCAAATGATTTGGTGCAAAACGCCTTGGACGACAAGTGACAGGACAACCTTTGGTAGTTATATTAATTTCAGATGGATGATACTGTAGTGTGACCAAACATGCCACATATGAGTCAGGCTGGTGAGTTCCGTAGAGGAGTGGAGATACGACAAAGACGGTTTAGTCTTAGAGAACACATACCAAAGTCTGTTGGTTTACATGCTGGAACATTTATTAATATTATAACGGCAAAACATATACACGGTATACTACAGCTCCACACCAGATAGCAACCACACCAAGACTAACACACATGGTTAACAGAAAACCTGAACACAACACGAATATAAAAGAACTTACATAACATGATAACATGACGTAACCTACTTACCTTAAACATCCAACTGAATTAATCATTAACCTATGCTTCTCTTACAATATGATAGCTTCTGAATGTCTGAATATTCCTTTGATAAAGCAGTGTACCTACAAGAACCGTCTGGAATGCTATAGGTAGGGCTTAATGGTTGAGCTGGTGATTCAATAACCATGACACAATAAGTATGTCTGTGACTCAGTCAGTCTACAATGTCTGACCTCTAACAGTAATGAGAAATTGCCTGAAAATCACCTGTGGTTGGTGAGATCACTTCTGCAAAGATGAAAACCCATTGGTAAATACGCCGTCAATCACTAAGGTAAGTGAACGTTGACCAAACGTAGTAATAGGTGTTTTATAAGCAACTCGTTGAGTAGAATAGGTGTGACCTTTTTTCTCTGCTGGTGAAGCAGGATTAACACTGATGTCAGCCCCAGTATCAATTAAAAATTGTATGCCCCTCCTTCAGTCAGTAACAAGAAATTGACAATAAGTAGAAGTTGTGCCAGTCGAGTGTGTTGTTGCTAATCACTGGCCTTGGTACTTTCCCAATCACCAGATTTGCCATAACTACACAGAGAAAAACACTTTTCTGGTTTACCTCCGAATTTCCAGTGATACCAACAATATCCCCCTGATTTAGGATAATAATGTAATCCCCAAAAGTTCCTGGTTTGGGAATTCGCTAGCGACGTAGTCACCTCATTAAACCTACGCATTACCGTATTGACCATGGTCTNNGTGCATGTGTGTATCTGGTCACTGCCCTTCCATAATTCCACGAATACAGGAGCCTAGAGTATAAAAAGCGAAATGTTGAGTGAGGTGAAGGGTGATGAGTGACGTTAAGGGTGACAAGAGGAAGGTGTGAAGAAGTGCTTGCCTTGCCATATAGACAAGGACTGACCATCTTGTGTCTTGGGTGGGCCATTACAAGAGGTGAGTACATCCCTTGCAAATTCCCAAACCAGGAAGTTTTGGGGAATTCACAATGCATACTCCCTCACTTCATACTGTATAACCTACACCTTGCTGACACTGGGGTGTCAACTTGAGCTGAGGTGTCTTCGTGAGCTGGCGTATTTGCTAGATAACATGAGAAGAAGGAGGACGGTGTTTTCCATGCAGCTGCGGTGAGAATGTCCTCTAAAGGTACGTTGCGGAACCATGCTGTCGATGTGGCATGAACCCGCACATCATTACCAAGGCACTTGTCCAGAGAGACATGAGGGCGAATTATCGTCACAATCCAGCGTGACAGTGTTTCCTTCGAGACCAGAGTGAACAGGCACCGCAGTCAAATGAAGAGCTGGTCGGAAGTATGGATGTGTTGCGTTCACTCAATGCACCACTTGAGCACCAGAAGGTCCACAAAGCTCGCCATCCTGCCGAGCAAGTGTTGCTACAGCAGGAACAGTGACTGGGGGTTCAAAATCTGGCTCAGGTCAGCAATGAAATTGTTTACTTGCTCCTCCGTTGGAAAGACCATCCCAATGACGAAGTCGAGACAGCTGTCGAGACTTTTCCTAGTTTACAATCCAGCCGAGACTGTGCAGCATATTGAGCGTGTCAGCAATACTGGCATGTGCGACTGTTTCCAAGGACCCTAGCACTAGCCAGTCCTTGAGGTATGCCAAAACCATAAGCCCGCCCCGACGTAGAAACGCTAGTACTGTCCAGGTCACTCATGTGAAACCCAAGGTGAGGTCAAGGCAGGGCCCTGAAATGGTAATCGATCCGGCAGTAATGAAAAGCCAGAAAACATTGCGAAGCATGGTGGATCAGAACATGAAGATAACCATCCGTCAGGTCGATAGAAGTCCCCCACATTCCCTTGGACAGGAGATGCAAGATGGCCACCGAAGTTTCAATCCAGATGCTCTGAGGTCAGACGTACAACTTGTTGAGCAGTTTGAGGTTAAAGATAGGCCTCCATGTGCCATTTTTTTTGGCGAGAAGAAAATGGTGGAGTGGAATAGAAGGTTGTTGTCAGACAGGACTCTTAGCTTGTCTCTTTGGCCAGGAAGTCTTGGAACTTTTTCTCAAGAGCGGCCTTCTTTGCCAGTTCGTCTGGGTTGGGTGTTGGCTGGACAAGGCCAAATGATGGGAGTGGTTTCCTGAACTCGATGCGGTAACCCTTGCAGATGACCCCTGTCACTCAAGGGTTGGGCTCGATTGCCCACCACACCTGCAGAAAGTGTCATAATCGCCCCCTACCAGCATGTACACCCAGTAGGGTGGGCAGCCCTAGGGCCGTTTGGAATGGTCACCTTTGCTCCGGAAATGGTGCCTGCTTTGGCCTGACTGTTGTGGTTGTCAGACCACCTGGCGCATTTGACCGTGCCACTCTGGTGCCCATACAGCTAGGTCTCATGTACAATCTTCTAAAAGCATACTACAACAACTTGGTAATTAACAATGTTTACTTTGAGAGTAATTTACATGCATATGTTGCTGAGGTGACTGCTCTATTTCTTCACACATGTTGTCATGTAGTAGCAGCTATTGAAAATAGACAGGATCCAGAATGAGTCTCACAGGGTCCTGCCAACAGCAGTTTTTCATTTGAAAATTTAAACATGTTGTTGCAGTGGAAATATTTATTAGACTCTCAGCACTAGGAAAGCTGATATTAATTTTTCTTCTTTAATTAGACAGGGCAATCTTCTGAAATCCATCAGTCAAACGTACCTTCATTGTTCTTGGATTAACTCAGAAATCTCACAATGACACCTCTCTTTCTCAGATCATGGATCTTACCCTCTGTGCATCTCAGTAGCTATTAAAGCACCTGCATTAAATCCAACCAAAAGTACTTTCTGCTTATGAATTCATATTCATAGATATAACTCTAATAATTAGGGATATTTCAAAGCATATTCTACCCATTTATCCAAGTAATCCCAAACTGCACCATCAAAGGTAAATGTTTAGAGAATACTGTGGGACACAAAAATGTTATATACTAACCATTCTGAGAAACATTGCAGACAAGAAGTTTCTTAACAGCAGATTGTAGTCTTGATATCTTTTTCTTCTTAGTGTTCTTGTCCTGTAAGTGGAGTACTTTTAGTCTGCAATGACCTTGCAACAAAATATCACACTGAAAAGAAAAACAAAATTAGATACTGCATTAAATGCCTGGTTAAAAATTAGCATTCATGAACTGCAGCAGGATTCACACAGTATTGTTTGTCACTGGAGAAAGCCAGGGGGGATGCTGAGTGATTCACGTTTGGTTCGATTATCTCGATGGAAAACCCCTCCCAAATTGAACAACTAGCAAATCAACTGAGCCCGGCCTTTCCAGGCCTATACCAAACCTAAGTCTTTTGTCACACTACTGGCACTTATCAAACCATTGGGTTAAAGCTTGCATGGTAAGGATGGCTTATTCAACCCAGATAAAACTGAAACCCTCAGTCTAGACCAGCAATCACTTATCTAATGCTTTGACCCTAACACAATACCCCGTCCTGTCATTCACATTTTGAGGTTTATGAAATATATAGCATATATAGATATACATATATTACATGTATATTCATTAGCTATTCACAGTGTCCAGCCAATACTTACTTGATATCATCCATGATAACGTTTCATTGAAGGAACAAACCCTTGCCATGTCGGTTTGTCTCGATATCACATCATCTGCTGTTATGCACAAAAGGGTTTTCTCGAGACAAAATTTTAGTATATTATGAACTTCTGTAAGGACGTCAATCTCGCAAGTTACGTGGTTTGTGACATCACATGTGCACCTGCACGTCACATAGTATTGCCAGTGCATGTGATACAGGGGTACCTCCTATATTTCCAAAATGGAGATATACACTGTACCACAATGGCGGGAAGCTCCAAATTTTATTTGGAAAGAAGTTATTACAAAAATAAACCCAATACTGTCATGACTGTTTGTAAAAAGATGTGCACTATTGTGCAGGTTGAAATTGAAACACCCACTACCGTTCCTCCTGAATGTGTGCATTGATATAAATGCCTTTTCATTAATAAGTTGGGTAACATACAATAAAAGAAGTCAGTTGGTTTTCCTACCAATGGAAAACTCAAGCAGTCCCCTCCTGTAGTGCATTCCTACCAACTCAGTATTGCTTCACACATACAGTACCAATGGTGCACTGGAGAAAAAAACCAGCAAGTAAGCCTGAAGATTTAGAACCACGCACTAATGATTAAACCCCGGTTAGGGCTATCTCCCCACATAGGTAGCTGGTTAAAAAACTGCTTCTATCAAAAGCAAAGAGTCAACCAATGACACCGCCTCCAGAGGTTGTGTGCAAGGCAGAGGTCTACACTTGAAGAAAACATTCTTTTTGCTCTCCCTCAAGTGTGTTACTAGTGCATACTACATTGCATTACTTTGGTGCAGGAAGGTATGAGCTCCACACATTATACCTTTGTCTTTAGGCGGCATACTTTTTTCATGGAAAGAAGACAATAGCACATGGTTTCAAAATATTAGGACCTACTGTTTTAATGAAATCCCCAGGGCACAGCTGATTGCTTTGATTATATTCAGTAGGCATATTTGAATTTGTTTTTGTTGTTCTTTTTGTAATATCATGAACATGACAAGCTTTGGTATCCTGTATTTCTTGTAACCATTATGGAAATGTTTGGGCCTGCCAGTTTTGATCTGACCTATAAAACTTTCTCACAAGTTTTACAATGTTATTGTTAATAGAGATAAAGTAGGTGACAGTCATACAGTTTCCATACAAGTCTGTTCTCCAATATGACCGATCCTGTGATTAAGCCTTCTGTCAGGTGACATACACTGCCATTGCAGTAAATCAATGAGAAAGCAAATATAGTTAGGCCTGCACTTGTCTGCAATTGCCAAAGAATAAAATGGTAGGAAAAGTGATAAAATATAAAAAAGGCAGCCTAGATAAATGGTTGAGTGTGTGAACATTTTCTTGGAATGAAGGTTTACTGCATGCACAGTCAATAGGCCTTCTGTTACCCTGCAAAGGTTCAAATTAAACTCAATATGAACGATATTATAACTTGTGTGAGGTTTTTGTAAACTATAAAACAAGTAACTTTATTATGTCAACTAGTGTGATTGTATACTACGCATACCACACACAATTCCAAAATGCCAAGCAGTATTGTATTTAGGCCGAAGCCCCAACTTTTCTTCAGCTGACAACGGACGAATCTTGAACACGTATTATGTTGATCAGACACACTGCATATGGTATATTGTGATATATCATTATAAATTGTAACAGGTTTCGCATGCTACAAGCAGGGCTGTTCTACAGGCAATGTGCATTTCACTGAAGGCTCAAACTGGGCCAGTTTTTCCTCAAAGTTTGCATCTTGTATTTATTATTTGTAAAATATTAAGAGAAATTCAACATGGGGTTTCAGAATGTAGGGACATAAATTCTGACAAGTCCATTTGTTTTTAAAATATCGTATGGCCAGGTTAAATTCGAAGGTGTAAACTAAGGTAGGCTAGCCCGAACTTAGGACTTAGGCTGACCATTTGTGTACAGTATTTCTAGGCCCATCTCAGTGCATGTAAAGTCAAAAGAGAACCGGCAAATTTAGTTTTTTGCTCAACAGATCTATTGTACTTGCTTCTGCTTTTTATTGACCGATTCTGCTGCAAGCAAAACTGCTCTATGTGTTCTAAATCGTATTAAGTACAGGTTTAGCTCCACAGTGGAATATTCCGAAGAGCTCATAAATGAGCACTTGGAGCTTGCTCTGATAATGAGATACGCTTGAGTGCACACCAACCACGGGCTACCGTTGGGTACCGCTGCAGTGAATTCTGAAAAGACCCCTTAGAAGTTTACCTACTGGTATTATGTATAACAGATTGAAAACAAAATTAAAGTTTCTTTTCCATGAAACAAATGCAAACACAGAGGCAAGCAGAAAAAGTCAATCGGCAAAATTTCCCTTCCACTGCTTCCACAACGCGAGTGCGGAGCAGGAGGGTGATTGCATTTTTTTTTTAACCGGTCATGTAGCCTTCTTCCCCGCACTCATTCCCTGCCCGGGCCATACCTCAACATCTTTTTTTTTAAATTACTCTTGCCAGTGACTTTGTCAGTGAACAAGAGCCCAAGGGCACTGTGGTTGAACACCCAAATGGTCCACCATCCAAGGTACATTGTGTGTAATTTTCAAACAAATCCATGAAAATATGTAGGAGGAAATGCGTTTTGAACAATTGTGGACAGATCAGCTGAAGTTAGATAAGTTAGATTTAGATAGATTAGATAAATTAGGTAGAATAGGTAGATTAGGTACATTAGAAAGTTTAGATAGGCTAGACAGACAGATCTAGACAAACAGACAGATAGAGAGATAAATACATTGCCATAGATAGAAAGATTGCCATAGATAGATGCCATCTACAGTAGTTTGGCATTCTACCTAGAAAAGGATCAACTACTGACACTTGTCACTACAAAGTATGATAATGTATATTAAAACAATGACATGATATTTTCAATCCCTACAACTTACAATTCATACTGTGTTGCTAAGATAAAAGATGAAAAGGAACACTACAAACCCTATTTTCTAGTAGTCCTTGAACACTTACAATAGAAACACCATAACTGTGCTCAATTGCTCCAACAGTACTTCAACAGTACCACTACTACTGCACTAAAAACATCCTAAAACTATAACATAAAATCTGTGAGAAAGAGCACTTTGCATGTTTTCATAAAATAATCCACATGTCTCCCCCCATTCAGGAGGTCCCACACACCAAACGAGCCCAGTAGAACAAGGGGTAAAACCACCATAGTACTGATCTAGCAAACCCTCCACATAATTTGTATGAAAAAAAGCCTTTAGCATGATTTAATAATTTGTGGCCCATATGTACAGCCCATTCTGACACTGGACCCACTAATGCTGAACACTCAAAAGATACTACTACTACTGTATACCATATGAATAATGTGACAAACCTTCCACAGCTCTTGTAACATAAAAGGAAAAGAAATATTTAGCATGATACTTATATGACCCATGTCCAGCCATGGACCCCCAAATTCTAAACAGCCCACAGGTTTCATTACCACAGGAGCAGTATGACCCATTTTCAACTTTGTACCACACAATCTGTGCTTAGAGGAATGTCTTCTGGAGGATTTCATGAAAAGGCCCATATGATCTATTGGGACTTGGGACCTTGGACCAAAAAGTCGTAGCTACATACTATCTGCAGGACAAGCATGATTTCATAAAATGTACCATATGGCCCACTTGAGACCTTGGACTCCAAACTCCTGAACACCCAAAGGTACCCCTACGATAACAGCAATTTTGGCAAAACCTTTCTTTAGAATTACATACAATCTCCTGGATGAGAAGCATCGGTGTATTTGCAAAAATTGGACTTAGGCCTGCCATGGCCCATATGTGGCCTTTGATGACCCCAGTTTTACTCTCTCCAAATGCCTTCAGTATACCCTAAGGCTCATTGTCACCAAAGTTCAAGACACACATCAAACTTTGTTTGAGACAGAAAACAATTTATAGCAATTACTATTTACCTCTTATAGAGCAAGTGGATATCAGAACACTTCCATTCAATGAAGGGCATAGGACTGGAACATGGGCAACATTACCAAAGGCCAATGTTTTGTGATGTCTTAAGTGTCGAACCCTGAGGCAATTCAAATATGCAACAATGATATTTGTCACAGCTTAACTAGTTGAGATATTGTCTCACACAAATTTTCCCAAGGAACCATGTTGGCCCCAAATAACCTTTTAACACATCGCCAAAAACTGGTAATAATGAGATAAGTGGCTTCTGAAGTTTTCACAAATTTAAAGTGTTCACCATAAAATGACCTTTAAACTACATAATAATAGGTCTAGTACAGTAAGTGTGTTCTAAGCAAATTATATGAAATATGGTAAAGTTTTAATTTCAGAGGTGCAGTATTATCTTAACAAATTAAAGAGGAACATAAACAGCATATTTCATCTGGACTTAAAAATATGATGTCTGAACACAAGAGTTATTAAACTTACCTTTGAACCAAGCCAGTGAATCTTTCTCCATGGCTTCTTAGATTTTGTGTCTGGTGTATGAGTAACCTTTACTTCAAGCTTCATCCTTCTCAAGGTAATTAACAAATGCAATGCTTGTTTGGTCAATGCACTGTAACATCATGCAACCTTGAAAAGAGTGTGAGATATAAATAATATAAATTTGGAAGACACAATACATGCTCTCTGTGAACAGTATAAAGCTTGCAAAGAGACCAAGAACAAGATTTTCTGAAATATCCTAGAAAAGCCTTCTCTTGACTGACACTTGTGGACAAGTGTAGACACTTGGTACACAATCACGTACCATACCAAGCACTGGTACACTCAAGCTCGACCAGAGAGAAAATAACTTCACTATTTTGGCTATCCTACACTGTCAAGGAATCAAATGTAACCAGAAAGCCCAAAGTCATTGTGGAATATTGCATACAGTATGGATATGTTGACTACAAACAATTTTTGAGAGCTAACAAAATAAATAGGTCTCTTGCACTCATTAAGGTACATCTGAAAATGAAAGATGAGACCTACTTTACCAAAGCTTCTCTAGGGTTGGGCAGTACCAGTAACAACCAGCACTGGTAGTTTTGCTGGTCTCAGTACTGGTATTGATACTAGTACTGGTACAGTCCTCTGTGGACACATGCATTTCTAAAATGTTAACTAGGAAACAAGTTATACATCGATCCACTCAAACATGTAGCCAAAATCACCCCTCCACCTTCAATCTTTAGCAAAAGCTGAATTAAAATTATTCATGTTGTTAAACTTGGCCTTATTTCTTATGCATGCTCCATATATGGTATAAGAAATGTTCACATGTTTCCACAAGACTATACATTCTGTCTATCCTATGTTCACTATCAATTACAAAAATGCAACCTTAGTCCTACAAATACAATCTGTCTGCAAATTGACTTTGGATCACATAAGTAGTTTGCATTTCTACAGTTACTACATTTATTCACAAAAGCAGAGAAATCCTGACAAACAAATTTTAGCAAAATATTGATTAGTACGTATCAAGCTGCTTTGTGAAATTTGATGAAATTACATAGGCCGACATACTTTATCTCCAAGCTTTATTCCTAACGTTATACTAACTTTAGGCACCTAGGCTGTGATGTTACTGTGCTAGGTGAATCAGCTACAGAACATAGTCATAATTTACACCTCAAAACTACATGGTTGATACAGAGTAATCCTAACACCTAAAATAGCTTAAAACTTATATATATATGCATACTCCAGTGCCGACAGAAATCCCGATCCCCCAACAAAGGAGATGACTCCAAGGAAAAACCCTGGCGATCCACAACATGTTTTTGAGTTTGTTTGCCACTCCTATCACTAGCCATTGGTAGGAAGCCATAGAAGTCCCAAAACATCTGAAGGAGAGGTTAAGGAAACCAACAAATACAAGTGCCAATGTTGGCCCACTACCAGCAAAAAGGAAACAAATTCCAATTAAAGGTTCCCCTTTCCTAAACAACTATGAAAACTGAGGCCCAAGTGCACTGAGAGAGGGAAGACACCCAAAAGTTGGGATTCAAAGGCAAGCAAAAAATGCTGAAAGAAAAAGACAGGAGAAAGGCTAGCATTAGAGCCTAAATAACATTACATGAATAAAAATGAACCTATCCTATGTAACATACAATGCTACAGACATTCCGTTTAGAACTACATCAAACCCAAACACACACATGTGAAAAAGGCATTAAGAAAAATCATGCGAATAAAAAAGAAACTCATCCAAAAAGGCCCTAGAAAGTTGGCAAGGATGAATCCAAGTCAGGTGTGTTGTAGGATCCTTAAAAGCATGAAAAAGGCAGAATATCAAAAGAATGCAGATGCACAGTGAAAACTTCACTGCAAGACCAAAAGCCTGGCAATCAAGAAAGGGTGGTGGCCAGATACACACACACACAATTGCCAGATGGTAATGCAAACGTTATATGAGGTGAGGGAGTATGCGCAGAGAATTAAAAGTTCCTTTTTTTAAACACAGTGATAACAATGGCTATTTTTAGGGCAGTGGGAAAAACAACCTGATCAAGGATAAATGAAATGTATGTACAACAGGATCACTGATGACATGTGCAATAGCTTTTGCCACTTTGGGCAAAATTTCGTTATCATTATTGTCAATGTTATTGTGTCTGATGATGATGATTAATATTATTATCATGTGCAATGTAACATCTACCTT
Source organism: Stichopus horrens (assembly GCA_009801055.1). Lineage (NCBI taxonomy): Eukaryota > Metazoa > Echinodermata > Holothuroidea > Aspidochirotida > Stichopodidae > Stichopus > Stichopus horrens. The sequence continues at coordinate 1,734 of VJOZ01001986.1, read as the reverse complement.
TTGGCAAGGAGCAGGGGGAGGTACATCCTATTACATAAAAAATTATGAAACAGAACACAAGAATGTATGGGCTTGATGTAACCAAATCACAACAGCAACCTTTAAACTATCTTTCTGCAAAAGTGTACTTCTTTAGGAAGTCTTTAAGGTGACCAAACAAAGCACTTTCTTAATCTTGACAGGGAGTTGCTAGAAACTGGGATATTCACTGATTGCTTAGAAAAGGTGATAAATCTAAAGAGTTATGTTATGTCATTGTTTGGAGAGGGTACACAAAAATGGGCTTTTAATAGTTTCATAGTTGAATGAAAATGGGACCAAATTTTGTTAATAAGCATCTAGGTTTGGGCAGTACAAGAAAGGACCTCGATACTGTAGGTAGGTATCCTACGTTCAATATCAATCGGAAAAATGTAATCTTAGGCCTGTAAATGCAAGCTGTCTGCAAAATGACTTTGCATTGTGGAAGAAGTCTACATTTCTAGAACTACTGTAAATGTTCACTCATAAAAACGAGGAAATCATGACAAACAAATTGTAGCACAATGTTGATGTGTAGAGTACACCAAACTGTTCTTGTGAACACCTGATGAAATTACAAAGGACCTACGTACTTTTTCTGCAATTGCTAGTCTAACATTACTGTAGACACCTAGGCTCTAACATTGGTTACTTTGCCAGGAAAAGTCAGCTACAGAACAGTATTGTTAATTACACCACAAAACTCTACACGATTGATACAGTGGGGCCTAACCCTAACACCTACATGTAGCTTAAAACTTATTGCTTTAAAACTGAAGGGCCTATGAGTGATAATAAATTAATTTGGTAAAATTCTGGCACCATTCATAGGGCTGCCATGAAGGTAGTCTCCGTTTAATCTTACCTACCTGACGCTGAATCTACAGGAGGATAGAGCCACAGAAATAACAAAGCAGATTGACATCAGGGCAAGGAGCAACCTTAAAGAACAAATTCTTGGGTCCTGGGTACATATGCTATGCATGGGAAAGCAGAACTGTTTTGCCTTTAATAAAGAGCAAGGACACCTCCGATTGTTTTCTGGCTTCATTAGAGAGTGAATAGCGTGCTTCTACTTTACATATTTCTATGTGTTTAATCAGCAAAACGTGATGATGAAGTACTGTAGCTGGGAAGGTGTCTGCTATTTCCTTGAATATCATCCAAACAAACGTAATTAATTCTAGACCGTATTTGATGAAAAAAACATTTTTTAAAGAACACCAGGGAACTTTTGACAAATGTAATATAACCATAAACTGAGGTCAATCTGGTTTATTATTGAAGTACAACACTCCCTTTTTCCTTTTGCTCATTTACTGGGAGTGCTGTACTGGTTAACCTCTCTACAGTGGTTTTGACAGTACTTCCTTTTACAACTTCTTTGTTTGAATTGTTGAACCTAATTTCGTACCTTTATTTTGCATCTTACCACACTTGCAATTCTGTTTTCATTTATAGATGTGTTGCGAAGAAACAAATAAATGAAATGAAATAAACAGGTGATTTGGATTTTAGTAAGCCTGAAGTNNAGGGTTTTGAAGTTTCTTCTATAAAATAGCCTCATGTTGGGATTTTTTAGCTGATTTTCTTTGTCTTAGGCTCAGAGCAGAGCTAGCCTATAACAAAATACGGTACTCAACTACTTGTTGACACTTGACAGCATCATATTTAGAAAAATTTTGAGTTTATAAATGAGAGAATGAATGGCAC
>VJOZ01001983.1:0-24939 GCA_009801055.1 Stichopus horrens | reverse complement strand
AACTAACTAGCCATTACAATGGCAATCACACAGTAACTAACTAGCCATTACAATGGCAATCACACAGTAACTAGCCAAGTGGTTATGTGGTTATGTGACATATAAATTACTGAAGTTGGTTTACATTCAACTTAGACAAAATTGGTTAACATGGATAAACAAACATAAAGATTTGATTTTGCATTTTTGTTTACATGCCTAACAAAGTGCTCTACTACAATATTTGGTCATGAAAACATTGATGCATATATACCAAGGACATAAAATTAAAGGCAGGAAAATTATGACATACTAACACTAATGTATACACTGTCTACTAGCAGAATGGTGGGAAATTATTTTAAAGCATTGGGGAACGTTGAGAGGTTTAGTTTCGTATATTTGCACTGTGGAGGGACGTGCTCAGAGACAGGTAAGTTCCTCGATTGTAAAAATAACTGTACCACAAACCACCCAGCATGGAGACAAAAAGAATACCAAAAGTTTCCACAAGGAACAAGGAATAGAGAATCTGCTGACACTGTTTTACGTGATAGACCAACACAATCAAAACCAGAGAGAGATCTCGGGGGGAAAAGGTTAGGTGAAAGATTTGTGACAAAGACATGAGTCGAGACAATCAACCAGCGATGTATGAAAATGGTAATTAAGATAGGAGGCACTATTCCAGATCATAGATGTTTGAAGAGGTGTCAGGACAGTGTCAGAGCAGTCATAGGGTTTGAATGTGTTGGAGATACATAGGTAAAGTAATTACATGTGCAGCAATTGTCAGGCCTACCTGAGACACAAATATTCAGACATACCATAGTTTCTGTCAAAGTAATGAGATTCAGCTATTCAACCTCTGATATGTTACTCCTTGCTCAACACCAGCTCTTCTTCTTATGCAACCTATCTCTGTTCCATACAACCACCCCCTAAACCACCTTTCATCTCCTCCCCCCTCCCTCTTCTCCACTTACACCTTGTAACCTCTTAACAACCCTCTGGGTATGTTATTCACTCTAAATTCTATTCTTTTTTTTTTAAATTCCTCAACGATCTTTTCTTTGACAAACTACCAACTACAAAGCAACCGATAGGCCTACTGCTTGAATTGCAAACACTACAAGGAGAGCTAACAGGTGATACAGCGCACGCACGGGGAACCGAGCCCAGGGAACCGTTAACCATTCTTTTCCATCTTCAAAGAATGGGAAAACCTTTCAAAGTGTAGCCAATTAACCTTCAATGATCTTCAGTTGGTTACCAGAGGCAGCTGTCGTGATAATGGCTTGACAATAATCACCGGAGACTTACGCACCCGCCACTCTTGTTAATAAAACATTGACTCCTGATGATGGATTAATTTGACAAAACTTTGGAGACATTTAGTCAGTCAAGTTCTTCATTTTTTTTTTTTCTAAAAGGAATCCTCCAGCCATCACTTTTCATGTCTCTTAAAAAGATGCAAACATTGGCTTGTACGCAATTCACCGTTGTTCACTTTCAGGAAATACCTCACAAAATTTGGAATAGGAATTCAGTGGCTACCCACAGCAACTGAAAGTGTAAGCCTGGTGCTAGAAATTAGTTGTGATGTAACAGCAGCTCTGGTCTGGTTTTTGGTGATGAGACATTAGTTTTATAGAAAAATATTTTACAGAGCATAGATATTCATGAGGTTTTCATGATCACTGAACAGAAGAGTTTTTCCGTCAAAAAATCCCTGGCTGGGAAAAAACATGAAAAGTGCAAAACGACATCTCTCAAGCCATGTCACACAAATCTTCAGGCTAGTGCTGAACCCCAACTTTTTAGAGCAGTATTCCACAACTTAGGAACGTTTCTACTGGCAGATCACGATGGATCACTGAATTCCGTGCATTATGATAGGTTGTTGGTACCTACTACCACCAGTCATCACCCCAAAGCAGGCCCCCTAATGAGACTAATCAATTTTTGGGTGTAGCACATCGATGTTGGAGTTTTGTTGGCCGGGGGGGGGCTAAGGAGGGAGGGATCTCAAGGGTGAGAGGGTGTCTCCTAGCCTTTTGAAAAATTATTGCCTTTTTCAAAGATTCTAGAAGCAAAATGGTGCAAAATGGCAGGACCTTTGCTTGAAAAATTTCTTGGGGGGGGCATTTTCCCCAGTCTCATGCCCCTATGGCCACATGTCTTCAACAAAGTAAAGAAGCAACGGTGTCATTTAGACTTACCCTCTGAATGGATGGACAGCAATGTCCCTAGGTTTGTCCAACTCCTCATTGATCAGGACGATACGGGATGAGCCATTCAGTCTCGCAGCCTCTATGGTATGGTACGCATTATCCGTCCAGTACATGTTACCAGCGATCCAGTCGATGGCTATACCATCCGGTGTACCAAGGTTCTCCTCGATCAGGGTCTCTGCTCCTGAAATATTCGGATGGAGAGGAAAATGTATCAGCAAACGAATAAAATACTAAAAAGATATATTCATTGTGTGTTCTTGCAAAAGTTTTCACGTGAGCAGCTGACAACAAATACCCATCAAATTAATGTACCAATTTGAAGAGTTGTAACCAACTGAGCCTGAGAGCCGGATTCTGGCAAATGCGGATCAACCTACCCCTATGGATATACACCATAGTTAGGCTTTTATGTTTTTAATTTTCACCCTTTCTATATGTTACTGTTCTTATCCATCCATGCTGAGTGGTTGTCCAGTACGGCATCACTACCGTAAGTGTGTTAGTGCTATGAATAGTCCTGTAGTAGGATTAAACTCCTATGCCAATTGTGTGTGTCTGTGTGTGTGCCAGCCATGATTTCAGTTCATTCTGTAATTTAAGGATAGCTATGCTCAAAATCGAGGGTGGGCGAGGCCTTAGAGGGCGCAGTACTAGAATTGGTTTCAAGGATGATTTGAGCATAGGGTCAAATGTATGCATTAGTGAAACAAGGGGTGAGAATGTTTTTCATGCGAATGCACACTAACACTGATGATCAAATAGTATGTCATATGTTATGTTTACCAGAACTTTTCTTCTGAAGCTGATAATTTTAGTGCTGCTTAGAAGCCAGCAATTTTAGGCTGTGCCAGTTGGCAAGAGCTAGTGTCAGTTAGGCCATACCGGTGCTGACCCACATGACTGCGTCCCTGATCCGTGACTGTCTCACTTGGTGAGGACTGCAACAACCGACATGGTAACTTCCAATACCATTCCAGCCCTGCCTCACCCACAACTCTCTCCCATCTTCTAATCCCTCTCATGCTGCCCTCAAAAGTTACTCATTTGGCTAAAAGATCACTTTCAATAGAAACGCCATCAAGGGACGAAAGAAACGGGTTGGCATCGGAAAATGCAACCCACGAGAGTCCTTGAGCTGCCATTCAACTTCATGCGAGCTTCGCAGAAGCTGTGAATAGGTTCATTTTTTCTGGTCCTACATGGAAAAATTTTTTCTGTCTCAAATTGTTTGAAGTTTGGGGAGGCATGTATTCACACTGCAAATGTTTGTTAAACATTTGCTTTATCAAGAATGGGTTCACTGGTGATTCAACTATATACTGAGCAAAAACAGCTGATTGTTTTGTCCTCCACTGCTTTCATCCCCTGTGCATGGAAACAGGTAGGGGGTGATGCAACCATTCATGGATGTACACAATTGTCCTAAATGTATGTATACCATTTACTGGAGGGAAGCTGTGTCCCCTGCCAGATATGTAAACTGTGGCACCAGCTGTTATATCACTGTAACTGCTATCATTTCTGCAACACATGACAGCGAAGTAGACATTGTTATTGACGTTGAACTCTCTGACGTAAATTCATGTAAGTGACATTTCAAGAGACAAACCAAAGCGACTGCGATCGAATTAACGTCCATCATCGCTGCAGTGGAAGCAGATCAGGTCTTCAGACGCAGAAGCGTCAGTCACTGTTAAACATGATTAATGTTTTACGGGGATCTCGTTACTCATCAATTCAAATAAACACATCAACTAAGAACCGCATTCCAAGCTGTCAGAAGCCCAGATCTGATAGTAACAGATTATCCTGTAATAATGGTTTCACACCAGCAAAGAGTAGAACTATGAACACAAATTAACAAAGAAAGCATGGAAATCATGTACAGTTGACTTTAACAAATCATGAACTCTATTCTAAAGCTGATGTAGTTTGGGCTTTATAATCTCGATGTAATCCCCACAACTCACTGGTGTCGGTATTTATGAGTGACTATACTTACCCCTTGCTTCACTAATTTATTCATTTAGCCTTGCTCTAAATGTCCTTGAATTAATTCTAGCACCGTGCCCTCATAGGCCTAGCCCGCACTCGTTTGCCTTTCGCTCAAGTTGCATGTACCATGTCTTTCTGTCTGTCCTCTAGCAAATGCTCCAGAGGACATTTAGAGCAAGGCTAAATGAATGCATTAGTGAAGCAAGGGGTAATGATGTGAACAGAAAGGTTTAATCCTCAGCAGACTGTGCATTACAGGATAATGCACGATTAGGGGCTGACACAAATGATGCACAAGGGAGCAGTCATACCATGCAAGGTTTTGATGAAACAAAAAACGAAAATTGGAGTTTGTAAATTCCACTATGAATGCATGAGTAAACAGGGATCATAAGGGACCATGAGAATGGAAGTAGGGGCCACAGAAAATCCATAAGGAAATAAGGCTCATAAGAGACCCTGAAAATGGAAGCAAGGACTGTACTAGAGGGAATGCATAAGGAACAGAAATCATAAGGGACCCTGAGAATGGAAGTAGGGACCAAAGGTAATCCATGAGGAAACAAGGCTCATAAGAGACCCTGAAAATGGACGTAGGGACCAGAGGGAATGCATAAGGAACAGGGATCATAAGAGACCCTGAGAATGGAAGTAGGGACCATAGGGAATCCATAAGGGAACAGGGATCATAATGGACCCTGAGAATGGAAGTAGGGACCATAGGGAATCCATAAGGGAACAGGGATCATAATGGACCCTGAGAATGAAAGAAGGGACCATAGGGAATCCATAAGGGAACAGGGATCATAATGGACCCTGAGAATGAAAGGAGGGACCATAGTACAACAGTTGTAAAAAGCTATAGAAACTATCATACTGAGGTCTGTGTGCCCAAAATAGCCTCTTTTCCCAAATTTGTTTCAGTAGGAGTTTCTTTGTATGGTAGGCTAATTTCAGTGCCATGCATCCATCACAGGGCCCAGTTCCACTAATTTTTTAGCCGAAAAAACCGAAAAAACTAAATCACTCTTCTTTCTACCATAATTAATACTCTAATGAATGAAATTTCTCCTGGAAGAAATGTGGCACAGATGCTGTTTTCCTGCCAGGTATCGAATGGAAGAGAATGCGAGAAGATTAACGACAAAAACTATTTTTTAACATTCAGGCAGCACAGCCTGCTTTAAGTGGAATACTAATGGTGACAGTCACAAGTGTCGCATTCAGCTTGGGGAAGGCAACTCAGAACCATCACACGGTGGCACCATTGAGGGCGCTATTGAGCTTACGTGTCCAACGTAGTTCTCATGCAGAGAATACCCACGCAATAACTTCTACAAAGTCCTCAGGAATTGGTGAAAGCAATGATCGTGACCTGACCTACATTTTTAAAGCCTTATCTGTACCAATCATCCCATGTCTGGACTGAAATCAAGCAGCCCCCCATGGAGATAAAATTCTCATCTGGTAAAAGCCCAATTATTTCATGCAATTGTAATGCATATGCTTGGCCTAGTTTTAAGTCCCACACACAAAATTATCAGAAACACCTTCCATTCTTGTACATTATTTACACACAAACAAATCTTTAATCAATGCACCATTATTTTGCTACTTTTAAATTAGAACAACCTTTTTTATGAGATAAACAGTAAAATCCTTCATGAGAGAGTAGCTGTACGTCAGTCTGGTCTGAGTTTTCTCGTAAGTTTTCTCGACAAGTGGAACAGCAATGAAACACTGACGATTCCATGGGATAAGGAGACTTAAAAATTATGCAGAACGATTTACTTGATAGACTTGAGTAAAGTTGCTGACAGACTAAGGACAATCAATTTGATCAAATTCCTCAAAACTTGCTGTGAATTACAAGAATTACAAGGACAAAGTGTACAAACGACGAGCAGAAATAGAAAACGGACAGGATTAAAAAAAAGTAACAGGATTTAAAGTCTGCTGTTAGTTAAATCACCTGATGAGGTAGACAAGATGATGAGGTAGACCTGATGAGGTCACCTGATGAGGTAGACAGTCAGAATTCATAAATTCTGACTTTTATTGACATCTACCTGTCTTCCAACATCTATCCACCAGAATGCACAAATGCACTGCGGTTTCAATGATTCCACAATGGATGTTTTTTCATGAATCTGATATACAGTATTTCATAAGGTGAGGATCTGAAGCATGCTTCGTTTTGTAATGCGGTAATTTATCACGTAACCAAGTGAGATGTAACAACCATTGTAGATGCGACGACATTAGCTGACCCAAGATGATCAGTGATAAGTATCACAGGCTGTTCAACAAGCACATCTGGATCCTAAACAAGATATGGCCCAGCTCGTCTCAACCTTCCAAGTATATATGGTTTTCACGATTTACCCTTTTTTGCTACCAAAATGGCCTCCACCGAATACAACAGGCTTTGTACCCCGAACATAGGCCAGTACACCAACATAACAAGTATGAGATCTGTCCAAGGTTCCCTTCTTGAGATGTCATATTTACTAATGTTTTCACAATTTGACCCTGTTGACCTCAATGACCTTTGACATGCACCAAAAACAATAGAGTTTTATTCTGTTCCAGGTTGCGGGGGTATACCTGACAGGCTGCTGAGCTGGGCAAGTCATCCACCATTTCCAGCCTTTGGGAAAGTGGGCTTAAGACTGATGGTTACGCTCTTGTCCGTCGGATGGCTAGGGAAAATGGCGGTCCGGGAGAAGGTTTAGATTTGCATTGGCAATTCTTTGGTTTCAGCCTTGAATCATTATCCTCTAGACTCTTATTGAAAAGAGTCGCTGATGTTGCAAATGTTGCTGGAGTCTATCCACAATCAACATGGAATATGGTCCTTGATGGGCCCATATGGGCTTCCTGGTCCTCGAACTTTTAAAATGAATATTCAAGTTCATTATCACTAACTTCATGGCAGGTAAAACAGTTTTCAAGCCCAGCCACCACTATCCGTCTCTTTTAACTAGCACTCTAGTGGTAGGGAAAGATGCAAAAACTTTCCAACATATTACGTTATCACAAGATTTATATCGATAATATCTTTATTACTTTTTTCCCTTTCAATTTGTTTACTTTTCTTATGCTAATTTTTATTGTTTTTCCAGAAGGAGTTCAGAGTCTGCATAATGCCTCTTCGAGGATCTCATTCATTTGGCCAGTGAGCCGCAGTTTGGCCACCCCTGATTCAACCTGATGGGAGCACAGTCCTGCATCTATTGACATTCAACGTGATATACACACTTTGAGTGGGCCCTAATCAATTGCTCACTTTTCATTAGTGGCTGCGTTAATATTATTACAATTTCTAATGGAATTCTCCAGAGCTGGCAATGATAATCTGTTTACCTAGATATTGCAATAAATGCTTGCCTCCTTTCTTGCTAAGACCTTTAATGCTGAGATCTAACCTTGACCTCAAATCAGCAAGTCTCCAGGGAACACAGAGCTGACCTCTATGGATTCTTGTGAGTTGCTAAGGAGAGCACTTTTACAACGCTAATTAAAGAGAATGTCCACACACATAACCAGTTCTGAATCTTTTCAGGATGGCAACAGAGCACTACTTGATAAGAAGCAAGTTGTGCTCAGTAGGCCAAAGGATTTTCTCTGCACCGTTGATAATACAGCATTTGCTATTCACTTTCTGTTTCTGAGATTGCAATTTAAGAGTCTACCTTTGAAGTTGTGGTTTTTCTAACATAAGCATCCAGAGTGTCACAACCAGAAAGTTGGATGGGAAGGGTAGTGGGGAAGAAGAGGAAGGATGAAGAGGAAGGGTGGAGAGAGTGGTGAGGAAGGATGGGGAGGCATCCAGAGAGGTAGGATTGAAGTCAGGGTTTGCACAGGTGGGGAGGAAGGGAGACAAGAATGGTGGAGAGGCAGGATGGAGAGGCATCCAGAGAGGATGGGTTGAGAGGAAGGAATGAGGAGGGTGGTGAGATAGGGAGAGGCATTGTGGTGAGGAACAGAGGAGAAGGGTGTTGATGAAGGGTGAAGAGGCAGGGGAAGAGGATGCATGGAGCAGCAGGGTGGGGAGCAGGATAGAGCAGCAGAGAGGGAGAGAATGGGAGGAAAGGGTAAAGAAGAAGAGAACACGAAGGGTGACAAAGGAGTAATGGTCTCAGATGGGATTGCCTTCCTTAAATGACCAGCTTTAAGGTCCCCTAGTGTAGGAAATTGCAGGTAATGCTGAAACACAATTCTTTGGCATAACCTCATTGCCACTTTGATTTACTTTTTTGTAAGGGTAATAATCGCATCAGCCCAGCAAGCTTACTCACAGCGCAGCTGTTAAAAAGTGGGTCACCACTGAACCAAGTGTCTTTGTCAGAAATAGCAAGACCTACTTAACCAGGAAAAGATGCTTTGAATTACAATTAGTCTCAAGTAAAAAGCACCACCCACTCCTAAATTCATTGGCAAAGATGACTACTTGTAACAGAACCTCCTTGGTGTAATGTTAACCATGAAATATATGCTGCTAAAGTTGCAGTACATTCATAAACTCATGACAGATTCTCCAAGTTGAGAATGGAGTTAAGACTATTTTAATAACATTGCGAGGAGATAACTGCAGTAGTATAGACATGTGAGTCCACAGTGATGACAGAGGGTTCAATTTAGCAGGAGGTTGTAACAGGAATAATTCAATTGCTCTTCCAACTCTGCAGGAGTGATACTCAACTGTCCCATAGCCACACATGGAAAACCTTCAGACTGCTAATTTGATGTTGCAGAAGTAACCTAGCAACAAGGTACCTGCCATCCTCCAAGGGGCAAGGAGAGATAACCTAAGGTCATGAGGGGTGCAGAATCTGAGAAATTGGCACAGTCAGGGATACATTCTTAGCCTGATTAGGTTATGGGGTACAAGAGGGGACATACATAAGGGCAGTGAGTAATTTCCACCAGCCCACTGGGTTGCACACAATATGGAAACACATACCACACAGTCTGTTTTCAAATCAATAGATTAGTTCTAACATTTAAAAGAGTGAAGTTCTACATAATTTGGAAGGTAATCAATTTTTGTTGATTCTGAAAATTAAAACTTAAGTTGAGCTATAGTATTTCGCCATGATTTGAAATGGTAAGCTGTCAAAAAGTCAACCCAATTCTTTACCAGAATACTTTGAAAAAAAATTTCACTGATGCTTTCCGCAAATCACAGCCTTTCAAAGCTGGAATATGAGGGGAGAAGGTTATGTCATAGCCATTACAAGAAGAAAAAAACTTTGTTGAATCCCCAGTTTTGTATCCCCACAACTCACTGGTGTGGGTATTCACAAGTGACTATACTTACCCCTTGCCCCACTACTGCATCAGTTTGACCTATGCTCAACTGCCCTTGAAGTCAATTCTGACACTGTGCCCTCTAGGCCTAGCCCGCCCTCGTTTGCCTTTCGCTCAAGTGCCTTCTACAACGCTATAATTTGCCTCGCTGTTTGCCTCGCGCAAAGGCTGCCTTTTCGGGAGGGTATGTCATAGCCATTACAAAAAAAAAAACAAACTTTGTTGAAGCCCCAGTTTTGTATACATGAATTTCCAAGTTGAGCCTAGGGTCAAATGATGCATTAGTGAAGCAAGGGGGTAAGCATATGTCTATGATGTGAATAGTCATATCCATTCCCATTGGTCTGTTTGATTTCAAGTAATGATGATTGACTGCTATGCTTCCTTACAGGGTCTGTGAATTTTGTAGGGCCAACACAAATGTCCAAGACACTTATCACATTCAAATATCAGGAAGAGGAATGCATCTGTTCTCTTTCAGTTTTTGTGACAACAGATCTATGATCTTTTCCCCTACTTTCTCTTCCCTGAAACACTGACAAAAAACAAAGGTAGATAACCAGGTGATTGTCAGTACAACTCATATTCCAGCATTTACGTAATATAAATTTGATACCTGCTGAGGTTATGCATCTGCTTGTGTGCAAGTATAGCATAAACATATAACACATAAAGCAGTTGTCTGTGCAAAGTTGTGGCTTCAGCTTAAAACTATAGTTACACCTTGGTTCACTGAAGCATACATTTAGCCTTGCTCTACATGTCTTCAAAATTAATTCTAGCACTGTGCCCTCTAAGGTCTAGCCTGCCCTCATTTCTCAAGAAAAAATTCAACAATGAGTCACAGGGTGCTTCAGTGTGTCACAAATTGTAAAGCGAACCCCTATATTTCATCCCTTGCATGTGGAGGCAATAAGCAGCAACTGCAAGGTCAATAATCACAAACCTGTTCCATCCAGTTTCACCCTTTGTATTGCGTTCATGTCATCGTCTGTCCAATAAACGTAATCGTCGACTGGATCGTAGTCTATCGCAATGGCGTGCTCCACGTCTTGGAGTGGCAGGACAATGGCAGTGTAATCGGGGGTGTCCAGGGATATCCTTCGGATATCAGTCCGCCTAGCCAGTAACAGGATATTCTGAGCATCTGTGAATCAAGGAATGTTAATGTTACATGATCAACAATCTTGCAGATCATGAAAACCATGAAAGCGATACATATCATCTCAACTCAGTCTCTGTTAGATTAAAGCCTACCACATCATGAGGGTGATATACTGGTAATACTACTCTGTCTCACATGGTTGGAAAAAAAAAATTAAAATCGGTGAAAACTGAGTTTCGTTTTGTCCTCCTGGGTTCCAAGCCCTATTAAAGAGTATGCTCTTCCCTTTTGCCAGAAAAACAGAATGTATGCAGAAAGTTGTGATTTCACATACTGTACAGTGACACGTGTACCGGAAGACACCAGTTGTGAAAATGACGTCAGGTCACCTTATGGTATTGCATATAAGGCTGTGACTGTAAGCAAAAAATTGGAAACCGGTTTTCTAAAATCAAAACCGGTTTTTTCAAAATCCACTCTGACCATATGCATAACGCACTTGCCGCAGCAACTGCAAATTATTTTGAATGAGAATTCCCTCTTGGTCAAAAGTCAAACGAAAAATCAAGTTTTTCAACAAATCCTTCAACACGCCAGCAAAAAGTACAAACTTTCCACTAAAAAAGTGTGGAATGCCTTATCAAAGTAAAATTTAAAACAGAACAGAAATCATGATCGGTTGCTAACCAGTTTTCTTCCTAGTAACTGGTTTTTTGGTTTCTTGAAAATTCCAAAAACAGAATCAATCAAAACCGAACAGCCTTATTTGCATAATGCCTTTGTCTAACTCTGATTGGAGGACATGGCGGTCACAGGCCACGCTTGATTTGGCACCATCATCATGATCATAATGTTTGCTGGTACACGTGTACTAACCTACGGTCACATAGTTAGCCACCGCAATGAGTCTGCGATCACCGGCATTGCTGTAGGCGTATGTACACTCGTGCTGCGACTCAGTATATCTGTGCAACATCAGCGATCGTGGATTGTGTAATGCATGTAACAATACTGCGATTTCCACGCACAAACTTGTGCTGCTAATACAGAATTACAGTTTAAGGTGTTACATAGTCCATAATAAATGCTAGCCATTCATGCAATGGTATAAGTTCACTCCTTCAAAGATGGTATGTTTCATTCAACTCCGCATCACCTCACTGAATAGAACGTCCAATCTTTCAAATTTATACCATTGTATGAATGGGAAAACATTCACTATGATGGTATTCACTATTGATGGTTGTGTTCTTTCTTATGAGAGACCAAACTTACCTGCCATAATTCTACACTAGTGCATTTTCTAAAATTTAGTTACTTACAGCATAATGCTGCACTATGCATTCAATGACCTCCCTACAATCCAGGTCATTCCAATGGCCTATACTGTCTCCATAAACCATTCAAAATGAAGACATGAGACTGTTATCTTTTCGATCTTCACAATTTCAATGCATTCCATTCTTTCTTTTCTCTGTTTTTCCTCTTTCTTTCTTTTTTTTTTCTTTTTTTTCTTTTTTTTTTTGCACTTTGTAGTTTTACAGGTGTTGCCTTTAATGGAAGTCTACACAGAAAGGCATGTCAAATGTTTATGACAAGATATACGACAGAAGAAATCACTTTTACAAGAACACTATTGTACTAGCACAGTTTCATCAGCATGAAAGTGTTGCATTGGTCAATCAATTCACATGGGCAACAATGGAAACAACAGCATGAGTATGGAATAATTAATACAATTTAAAACAAAACATGACAACAAAACCTTTAGAGGACATATCAAACCAACTTGGATTTACGGCAATTTCACATTAGGCACAATACGAAGCAATATCACGTGACAAAGTTAAATGATGTTATTGCTAAAACCTTTTTAACATCAGGCGCAATACGATGTGATACGATATCACGCGATCAGACAAAATGGAGCTGAAAAAATTCTTAAGTTTTGCTTATTGTGGTGATGTTGCAATCAATGCAATTGATAGTCCAATCAGTGCATTCCATACAATCACATGATCAGCAGAATGGCTGAATCGTGATGAAGAGACATCATCTGTAAAGTTAAAGCAAAAACAATGCTGCCCGACGCTTTTTTATAGTGCTGAATCCTATTGCATCGCTCCTAGAGTGAGAGGGCCTTTAGTCTCTGGGGCAATGGTTTGTATGCATGTTTGAGAAAGTGTACAGTGACACAGCAATGTACTTACTAACTACCGGAGCAGAAACACACATGCGTACTTAATGACTTTGCTATCTCCTTACATCACCATACATGTCTACGATATGAATTACCGATTTACAAATTCATCTTCAATACATGCATTGTTCCTCTTTGCTGCACTTGGCAATTCAAGCAGTTCCAAATATTTAGGGGGTATCTACTGACATACCATGGCATATTTGTGCTACACTTGTGTGGGTAAACTGCACACAGAGTCAACAACAATAGCAGCATATATATTGTGCCATGTAAGTAGTGTACCTGGTCACAACTGTACCATATTAAACAACATGACCTTAGACCCCAGGGAGCCACCATGTACCTGCTGTCAACTCTTCCTGTTATTCCAGCCTGCTGTTCTCCCATATTTTTTTTTGTATTTTCTAGATACAATATCAGGGGGTAATATGATAAATTTGAAGTTTTCTATGATTTAAGCATTTTTGTACAGTAGTTTGACAGGACAGTCCCCTTGTATCAGTCTGTACTGGCTACTTTTGGAAGTCACTAAAAACATTTTCACAACCTGAGAAGAATAGACCTGAATGGAAATACTGACATAAACCTATGGATGTGGAACAGTCTCAATAGGGATTTTGATAGATAGAGTAAAGGGGGGAGGGAGATTTGTCCTTTATCAGTGATGAGCTTACCTGTTGCATCACAACTAATACACATTCCTCCAAAATGCTAGGAACTTACTGGTAACCTTTAAACCCACCACTAAGTTTGCCTTAACCCAAGATGGACTCCCCCACATCTCACTAGTGGGTACTCACAGTTGACGATACGTACCCTTTGTTCCCTGCCTAATGCACTCAATTTGATCTTGCTGGAAGCGCACTCGAAATAAATTCTGACACCGTGCCCTCTGAACCTAAAGTCATCCTCATTTGTCTTTCGCACAGGCTGATATGTGTCAAAAAAAGTTGCGCCCGAAATGGACTGGCAAGGTGGCACTAATCCATTTTGGGAAAGGGCGAAGGTAACGAAAGAGTTAAAAGATCCAAGGATGATAGAGGACCATGCACTTGTTGTGAGGGGATGGATCAGTCTCAAACGACGAAAATTAACTTCACGACCCACGTAACGTGCTGCTTTATCACAGACCAGTTATTCTGACTGGCATAATCATTTTTTATTAACATCAAACTGTGGATGATTGATTAATATTACCTGTCAAACTTTGATCAAATAAATGCTTTAATGGCTAAGAGGGAGAGAACCATGGAAGAGCTAACAGTTTAAGGGCAGGCTTTTTCCTTCCATTTTTTTTTTTTTTTCCAAGGAGAAACAAGAACCCTAAAAGCACTTCAACTTTTCAAAGATTGAACAACAAACAAACAAATGGTAGCTTGTCACTGAACGGTATCTTTTCCCAGGAGATAGCAAATCTCCCATTGTATTTGCACATTTTCTTATGCAAAGCTCTGCATTTTGAATGACAATGTCAAATGCACCCTTCAATCTTTTGGAGTTGGTTTCCGTTATATTGACTGGTTTTGGGTATCTTCTCTGTGAGTTGATATATCCGGTAACATCATATTCAAGCACCTGGACATTTTTTAAATACATTCTTCTATTTTTTCATCTGTTTGCAAATGATTGGGTTCATGACTCAGAGAGAGCAGGTCTGTCATAATTTCGACTCTGATGGGACCTGTCAGTCAAACTGGTAGGAGACAAAATTACACAATTGAATCTATTGTTATTTGATCCTGACAACAGGCGTGTTTTCTTCTTTCGGTCTCTATTGTTCCCTACCCCATTTCCTGCTACTCCCAAACAATAGTACGCTAACACTCTCACCAGATGCAGCAGAACTACTCCTGGACAATAGCTTATACAGAAATGTCAGTGGACCAATTTATTTTAAGATTCAGACCTGGAATACAGCACCTTGTACTTCTATTCCCTTTGACATTTCCAGAAGCTTGAGGAAAAGATACACTCTTTAACCGCTTTTTAAACAAAGTATGAAGGACAAGACTTCCGAGCAAACTGAGGGCACTACATTACTGTATGTGCTGCACAAACTGCTGTTACCAGAAGACAGCGTACATTTGGAAATGTGCAAAGAAAAAACATTCAGTGCAATGCACCGTACTGTTTTTTATCTCTCTGTTTTTCTTCTGCATGCTGGTGTATCAGTTCTTCCAGTTAAAAAAAATCTCACTAGCTCATTTGAAGAGAAGGTGCAGTCCTAAATTCCCACGTTCAGGAACTTACAACAAAACAAGTTTCTCGTTACAATAAAATCCCCACAATAAACTTACCACCCTGCTAATGCTCAAATGCGTTGCTTGGACTTATCCTTCCTTGGTTACAGAGGGTACTGTGTGACAACTTTTTATTAAGGAACATGAAAATGTAAGTCAGCCACAATCTGGGACGGCAGAGACCACCTTGATCTTGATGAAGGGAATTGACTTCAGTAGGGAGGAATTTTCTAACTACACTTGCAGAAAGTCTATTGATTAAAGATTAATATTATTTTAATATACAAATGACACTAACAAGCTGGTACAGAAGCAAAATGGATTACCTTAAAATGTTTAGATGAAACTGCAGCAGTCTCAAGGGGGCACAGGGGCACAATATCTACTAGATTTGCCAGTAGACCTAGATGGTAGAGCCAATTGTCTGGCCTGGCTCCAAGGAGTCGACAGATATTGAGGTACATTACTCCTGTGAGAAGAGGAGCATCTTCCAAGGTATGAAAATACTTGCCCTCAAAGTCCAAGAGAGCCCCTAGATAGACCGGTGCCTCAGTAGGAATGGGACACAATTTGTCCCGATTGACATGCTATCCCCTTCTGTTGGGGGAGGGGTGGACACCGTCCCGTTGTTTGCTTTGGCTTGATAAAGGGTATGCAAGGGGTAAAAATAGGTCTAACGATATGAATGACCATGCTGTTTCTTACTTCGACTCGGTCGATCTAGAGTGTAGATGGCGCAACGCCAGAATTTTATCCAGGGACGTTAAGCGCAAAGTTAAGCAAGGCATAAGATTTAGCAAGGAGTAAGTATACAGTATGTCTATGGTGTGAACTTAAATTCAGAATTAACCAACAACTACTAGTGTTAATCACCTTCTCATTTAAAATACTTGTACTTATTCCCAAATGAAAACCCAAACAAACTAATCCAATCAACAAACACTGTACTCGGAGGATGATTTCATGTTGTATGCCCGAACTTATCATGAAATGTTTCATCTGGGATTACTGGCCTTACTGCGATACCACTCCCAGTTTTAATGATGAGTGGTATCTCTGCAGGACAGAGATGTACCAAAGGGAATGCCGTAACCTGATTGTAAAAGAAAGCTAACTCGGCTAATGAGCGTTTATGTTTTGGTTTTTAATGATAGGCACATGAAGCAGTTACAAAGCTTGTATTCATCAGAGACTTTTGTTTACAACCTCTGAGGGATGGATTGGCAAATAAGAAGGTAAACTGGTTTTCTTTCTTTCCTCCACAACCAGACATAACAAAGTTACTAGAAATAACATACTGAAACGTGACGACAAAACTATTACGCGCAGACTTGCATCTATGGTATTCGGCAGTGGTCGGCTTTAGCAACTACCCACCACAAAGAGACGAAGATACACATAACAAGGCTAATATGAACATGCATCCATTATTGTTGATCATACTTAGCTATCACAATTGCCTTGATCTTCAATACTAGCTGGTATGCAGGTTTACTGCAGTATAATGGAAGATAAGAATGAACTGATCTGAACAATTAAAGCAATCGCGTAATTCCACTGAGTCAGGAACGTAAGCATGAGAGTTTAAGGGACAAGGATACGTCTGACGGTCTATGATGTGAAAGCAAGACAGTTACAGAGAAACGTAACACTTAACTCTTACCTTCAGCACATGTTTTAGCGTCTTCAAGGAGTCTGACCCCCGTAGGACAAGCACAAGAGAAATAAGGTGGCTTTGGTGATAACAGACATAAATGGGAGCAGTTTCCATTCCCTTCACAAGGATTTTGCTCTGTAAGTGAAACAAAAACAAGTTTCTGTATCATCAAAATTTATTTAGGCAGACGACAAAACAATGGTATTCACAGTATGTACAAATTGCAATTAGCATCGTATGGGATGTGAATCATGGGAGTCTCGTGTGCAGATTGCTATATAAATACATCTACAGCATCATGTGATCTGGGTCATGACAATAGGTATTTGTTATGCACAGATTACAATTGTGAGGTCTGTAAGAACTAAACAATTTACTAGTGGTCATTATGTTACGCTAGCCATGCAAATCACACTGGCATTCATCGGCTGCAGGTAGATATTAGCCGACTACATGCAAGCCATTACACGAGCATGTAAAAGTGCATCATGATTCTTGTTTTTGTTTGTTTCTTTCCCTTACCAATTGTCTCCCCTATTACGGGTATTCACAAGTGACTATACTTACATATGCATACATTTAGCCTTGTTCCAAATGCCCTTGAAATCAATTCTAGCCCTCTACGGTCTAGCCCACCCTTGTTTGCCTTTTGCTCCAGTTCTTACAACATGTTTGACACTGACCTGATTGTGACTTGTGACTTTTGTTTGCCTCTATTTCTTAATTATTCTTTTATGATGGTACAAATTAACTGAATTGAAACCATAATAGTATTCACTGTTGTTTAGATCAGGGAGTTAAAATAGCAACTCCCTGCTTAGATTGCTATACTATTACATGTACTGTACGTCATTTTGTACTTACTTGTGTAGATTACTATTAGCCTATCCATGTACTTATTGTGTAGATTACTGTAAGCCTATCCATGTAATTAATGTATGTAGATTGCCTATCTATTACTGTTTGCAAAGTGATCCAAAATTCTGACATTTTGCTAAATAGCCTATCCATGTAATCATAACAGTATCTAGTATTCACTGTGTGACATTTGGGAGTCACTGTTGTAGAGTGCTACTATATTAGCATAAAAGTATTCACTGTGTGAAAGAATTTAGCCTATCCTTGTCAAGTCATATATTGGTGTCTACTACAGTATTCATTGTGCATAGACCGACCCACTAGCCTATTGCATTACGTCATAATAGTATCGATTGTGCTCATTAGCCTGTATACGTCAAGACATAGTAGTGTATAATATTCAAATGTTGTACAAATTGTTATTAGCTTATATCTTATTGATGACACTGGAAGGAATCCTCTGAAAATGTAGTTTCTTTCACACTTCAAGACTTCATGACACTACGGCTGAATACTTCAAAGTAAATACGGCCAAACTTGAATAAGACATTTGAGATGCTCTTGCACAGGATGGTAGAATTGCATCTCAGCATTTTCTTTGGCATGTTCACTTTTCCTTCCTTTTGGCTTTTCTCATTTCTTCTAGTTTTGCATTTTTTTAAAGCACCATGGCACTTTGGTGGATTTGGCACATCGAGTAGGACTTAGAGGGTGAGGTGTCAGAATTTATTTGAATGCACTTTGAGTTAAGGTCAAGTTAGTGAACCAAGGGGCAAGTGTAGTTCTATGATCTGAACTGCATGAAAACAGAATGACAACTTACCCCGGACTGGCTGCCTCTCTGCAGTATACACATGGATATCCATGGGACTATTTAAATTTGTCATCACTGGCAAGTATACTTTCCCAGTGTATTTATCCACAGCATGAATGGACTTGGTTTCCCAATCCGTCCAATAAACAGTGTCTTGGAACACAGATAAAGCGAACGGGTGCGGCGTTATACCGTCTAATATTAACGTCCTATTTGTTCCATCTAACAGGCAGCTGTGCATGTAACTCAGCCGGGCGTCTGTCCAAAATAGTCTGGAAGCATTATAATCTATGGTTAGCCCATTGGGCCATTCAATGTCAGTATTTATTATCACAGTTCTCTCTGTGCCATCCATGCCGGCACGCTCAATCTTCGGCTCCTCTCCCCAGTCGGACCAAAATATATAACTGGAAAAAGAAGAGAAAGCGATACTGTACACTGTTACTTATTATCATATGATGTAGGCCTCTACAGAATTTTTAATTAGCCTGCATTTCTTTGAAATTGATCCCATTGAATGTGAAACAAACTTTTTGAAAGAGGTGTACACAGATTGCCCACAAAATACAAAACATTATAAATGTGATTTTTCCCTAACTGAATGTGATTTTTCCCTAACTGAAAAACTACCAAACAAAGTACTGTGGATGAAGATCAACTAAACATGCATACACAAGCATAGAATAACAGGCACACTGAGTTATTTCGTGAAGTTCACTATTAAAAATTTTACACCTGTCAAGTTTCCTTTACATACCATTGAGGAATGGTCAATCTTACAGCATACCATGTGTTACGTAAAAATGAGCACTGATGAGTGAGTAATTAAGAGTTCCATTAGGTTTTTGAATATTCATGAGCAGACACATTTCATATTGCCACTAATTCATATTCCAAAAACCAGTACAAACCAGGGTAAAAATTAAAAGATGTTGACAATTTCAATTAAATTGGGTGTGAAACTTACTAATTAAGCCAATTATAAGCATTGTCATGTGCTTGCACCCTTCAGAATCATCAAAAATGCTTATCAATATCAACTCAGTGAACCCCTCTAAGTGGGCTCATCTACAGTAGTAACAGTATAAATAAGTTAGTGATGATTTTGAAGGGTATAAACACCTGACAGTACTTACAATTAGCATTACTATTCATGTTTCGCATCCAATAGTCAAAAGTTTGGAATTTTTTACCCTTTACTTGCGATTGCTGTATACATGTAGATAGGCTTCAGTACTATTACAAAAAGTGTCAACATATCAACGACTACCACTATACCTGGGACACAGTGCCTAATTCTCTGCATCAGGTATCTGGGTACCTGACAGACGATCTCAAGGGCCTGTTCTGAAATTACTATCAGGATCCAAACTTTCATTGATGTAAACTGTACATGTGTGGGTCAAACTTCCGCAGCTAACCTAGGAGAACTTCATTGTTATGCCCGCGTGCAAAAGACGTGTAGTTACATTAAGAGGCATTGAGCAAAATCTCGTACTATGACTTTACAGGGGGCTGAAGCCTAACAGAGGCTATTTTTGCCAGTACCCGATAGAACAGGGGAGACGGGACAGAGTATCGGACCTGGCACAATAACTATGATGAATCCATACCGCTCACCACCCAAACACCAAGGACTGCCCAACATACCAATGGATACCTCTGTCCCAATAACTGCCAAGGGTTACCCATGTATGGACCATCAACATAAAAATTACCAAGGGCTACAAAGGCCACCTACATACTACATAACAAGGGGGCAGGGGTATCTATGTGAACTTTTCTACATATCTAAGGCTACTTATACGTCAAGGACTACCAACACACCAAACGCTACCTACAGCAAGGACTACCGACATACCAATGGCTGACTATCAGCTATGCCAAAGTTTAAAGTCAAGGGAACTTATCCTGTTTGAAATACACTAATACTTGGTTTATAATCTTTTCAAATTTTGATCTACATTGACCTTTAGCCACTCTGAGAACATCAGACAAGATGTCCCCAAGAGGAACCTTAACACCCAGGTTGACTTACAACCTTAAGTTATCCTTGGTGATTTTAAACATTTAGGAAGATTTGTCACACACCAAGCCGCAGCATACTCCACACACCCACTCACATCTTAGGCCATCACTGAATCAAAATTTGACTTTTCCAACTTCCACAGCAAAAGAAATCAAGAATCAAACCCAAACAAAACCTCAAGGGACTGTTTACCCCGCAGCAAAATCATTTGTAGTCCTTGTCAACCATTTCATTATCGCCTCAGCGTAACAAACAACAAAGATTGCCTGAAATGTTATCGTAAGTAAAATTTGAGCTAAGGTATTTTCACTTTTGAGACAATTCTCTCTGTAAACGTGGCACTGACGTCACTGGTGACTCAGTAGGGTCATTGACAGCCACCTACCCTAGGTCTTTCATGGTATATATCTCTCTTTCAACACCAACAATAACCAATATTTACCAGAACATGACTAGAATCCAACCCGTTCCCTGAGCATCCCTTTCAGAATGTTTTAATGGGACAGACGAACACCTCTTTATAGTCGCAGGCACATTTCACAAATTTACCCCCGCACATAAACACACCGTGCACCCTCACTAGTTAGTGTATTACTGGAACGGTTGTAAATGTCAGGTGCACTAATACACACAACACTCGCCATGACAATTTCTTATTGCCTCTAAATCAAGTGACACGGACATTTACTGCTCACGCTCATCGAAAAGACACGAGACAGAAAAATCTCCAAAAACATATAAAATATTTGTTTTACATCCAGACCATTTGTTCATTTCTTAATTTACACTGCTACGTCAGTTGCCAGTAACATCTGTGTGGAAACCAATTTGGAACTGAACAGGAAATATAGGAACTGGATCAAATTTAATTAGGCGGACAGTACAATGTCCTCATTTGGCCTGTTTAGTCTACTCTTACAAGTTCCGCAACCAAAGTTATATCTGGAAAATCATCTGGTTTGATCATTAACTTCACCCCTGACTTACCTGTCTCAAAACAAAACAACTGCACTCCCATCTACCGACCAAAGACTACTGGCAACTTGGTTACTCTAATACAGTACTAGACCTAAACTCAGCCTCATGAAGCCATTCCTATGGGCGGGGAGGGTGGAGGTCTGAGCAAAGATTTTTTTCTTTCAATACCATACTTCTGTATGACTATTTTTTTCTCTTTTTTCCGTTATTTGCTACCATTTGTTAGATAAGTTTTACACTCAGAGAACAATATCCAATGGCACCAAAGGCAGCTGGCTCTAGTGCAGTAATAGTTGGCTGGAGACAGGTGAGTAAGAAACATGGAAAATGTGCAGTTGTTGAGTTGATGCAGGTGAGCAAACAGTCGAAAAAAAAAAAATCAAGATTTCTCAAGGCAGTTTATTTTCAGCAATGTGGTTTAGACTGTTTTCACAGATCTGGTAATATTTACTTAGTGCTGAATGTAGTAACACCACCAGTACAGTATATGGAAACTCAAATGCATTTTGAACTCTTGAAGTAGACTTTTTTTCCTTTTTAGGATGCAAAATGATTGTATTACAAATCTGAAAAAAACTTTCATACACAACACCAATCAAGGCTTTGAATAGAAACAAAAATACAGAGAAAAAAAAAACGTTATACAACGTTTGTCCTTGAAATATTGCTTGGGTGCTACCCACTAAAGACTTCCTTTGAAGATCTGAATAGAGAGGGGAAATGAACAATCTTTAGTTTGGATAACCCCCCACTACCACAAACTCCACATTATTATTTTTGATTTTCTTTTTTCGAAGGTTCAGACCTTGTGATTACTCTCTGCATGATGACAGGGGATTATAACCGTAGAAGTGAACCTGTCCACCAACGGGCACAATCGCAATACTGAACAGTGAAACCTGGAGTACTGCACAAGCGCACAACAACGAGGTTTGGAGGAAGGTCTTTGCCTGTTTTGAGGGTCTCTTTGCAAAGAGGGAAGTGTTGCTGTTGTGATGCTGTATGATGAAAGTCTGCAAAGAGAAATCCCAGTCTTCTAATATGTTCAGGTTGACCTGTGGAATGGTGCTATGACATGTCAGGGAAAGTGTAAATAGACCACTACATAGAGGAATAAAATTTATTTGATTCAATTAAAAATAATCGGCGCATTTCTACCTAATACATTCAATGACTTGGACTGGTATGGAAATTATGAGCAATATTGCTCCATATAAGATGTCTATGAACAACAATTGCACTTCTGTGCCGTATGACCATGGGTAACCTTCAAAAACTGGCCATTATGATGTATCCAGTGGTATATATTCACTGATCTGGACTACCATGGATTCCTCACAAATCACATGGTGTAGTTATTCATGAAAGACTGACGGCAAGCCAAGGTTTATGAGGGTGGCTACCTTAGAATGTATTTTGAATGCACTTTGAGGATGGTTAAATTCAATGCATTAGTGTGAGCAAGGGGTTAAGCATATCTACAAAGTGCATTCCCCACAACTCATTGGTGTGGGTATTCACAAATGACTGCATCTACATAGCCGTTACTTTGTACACTGAAGTATTGTTCAACCCCGTGAAATGCACATCTGAATGAAATTCTAGAGCTGCACCCTCTATGCCCTCACTCAGGATCATTAACTTTTGCTCGGGGAGACAAAAATGAACAAGTGTGACTATCAAGGGGTATATCTACAATGTTAACACCAAACGATACTCATACACACAGTGTGTCTTCACAAAACAACTGCAATCCTCAATTTACTGTGCCATGTCACTATCGGTAATTCATTTAGAAACCGATCACACAATCTAAAATGGACTACCACCACTCAGTGCCCATTGACTAGTAGCTTCTGGTGCTCAGCCTTGGAATATACTGTATCACAACTAACCTCACAAAAAGAAGAACCACTGAATAGACATTCCATTCTCGATATGAACTGATAAACGTTCAGGAAGGTACGAAGCCGAGGAAAGACAAAACCCTGACGAAGGCTGTCACGAATAGTCTTAATTTTATAGTTGATACATAGTCATTTCTCTGCTAAGCTTCAGTTGTGCAGAGACCTGACATGCTGAGCAGTAAAAAATACTTTTGGGTCTGCTTGTTTTCTTCACCAGACAGTAACCTTCCTGAAAGTGCAACCTGTAAGCATAATGTCATGTCACGATTTTACAATGTTTGCAATTAAAATTCTTCGCAGGCTGGGACAGAGAGTGCAACTTCCCCGCGAACATGTCCTGTCGACGTTGTCAGGGGGTAAAAAATGTACTTGACTGACTTGGAGGAAGGCAGAGTTATCAGGAAAATTGAAGAATCAGAAAATACAACGATGGATGATTTCCACAGCTGAAAGACTGAAAACAGGTACGACAAAGGACCCTGCACTTAATTGTCGTGGACAAATATCGTTACAGTCTGACCATTTACGGGCAAATATTATTTTTCCGCTAACACATTCACCACTTTTCTCACAATTTACAAAATCCTGCAGGTACTGAAATCGATAAAATTATGTCAACGAGCAACAAACTGACTGGTCCAAGTAATAACTCTCTTTCGTGATGCTATATATTGGCTAAGAACCTTCAAAACAGCCTCTGACATGATCTACTACAAGTCCACTGTTCTAGCCTACAAAGTGACAATATAAATCACCCTACCATCCACATAGTCAACTAAAGAACAAAATCCCCTCAACTTGTGGGTGTGGGTATTCACGAGTGACTAAACTTACCCATAGCTTCACTGATACATACATTTAGCCATGCTTGATATGTCCTCACAGGCTCACAAATCAATTCTAGCTCTGCCCCACTAAGAGGTCTGTAACTTTCTGTCGTGTCACTTATGAAAGTAGTAGATTATAGTTCATTGCAAATGGTACCACTCACGTTTGGAAATCTACTCACAACATAAAAAACATGCACTGTATGCACACAGCATATATTCTGTACACGCCTAACTCTCCTCAATAAAATGCTGCGGATAATTCACATGTGATCATATTTACCCCTTTCTTACACTAATGCATTGCTCAACTTAGCATTATGGGTTCCCAAATAAAGTTCTAAGCACTATGGTGCCCTCTACGATCCGAACCGCCATCGTTTCACTTTTGCTTTCTGCGTGTCTCCACATACGAGACTACCATGTCCTTGCACACTTACCCGTACAACCGTGACAATACAAATTGCTTTCTTCCGAAAGTTATGATTGTAGTAATATTTTGATGGTACTTTTTTTCTTCGAGCATACCTCTTATCTTGCTATTATCCTGATGATGACCACAAAGCAAACACTCTTCACAAAGACATGATGGTATATTTGTCATTGTTCAGTGTTTTTTTTTTTTTTGCATTACTGCTTTCAGGGAGGCTGATGACCGGGTTGGTACACATCTATGGCAACAGCAGGATTATGGCATATCATGCCATAATGCACACATTGTCATGTTGTTTATAACATCCTGTCAAATAACAGATGACTTGAGACAAGGGGACCACAATTACCGAATAACCAGAGAG
>VJOZ01001952.1:0-13684 GCA_009801055.1 Stichopus horrens | reverse complement strand
ATTCAACGGGAATTTCATCAAAATGCTTAGATTGTGGTCCCCTTTAACATATTAAAAATAAATTTGGGTCTGAACTATTCTTTTAAGCTCTGGAGACATAACATGAAGTTTGACCTACTAGAAAACATTAGGCATCATCCACTCATCATACACAACCAACACACCAATTTTGAAATTTGAGTAACATTCCCCTCTTGAGATATTGGGTTTACAAGCCGAGGTGTCACATACACCTCGTGTATCCATATCTTCGATATGGAGTGCAATACCGGATATATTGATAATATTGATATATCAATGGATCCTATGGGTGGTTTGTATTGCAATGAGTAAATTAAACCCTGTTTCAGATTTGCAGACACATCACCAGAATTTTGCGGTGATTAGACGTCAGAGGTGGCACGTCCATAGTAAGGATTTCTAGTGCACTGCAAAACTGTGACGCATGTTCTCACCGCACAGTGCAAAGATCAAACTTCTGCCAAAAATGTAAGCAATCTGAAAAAAATTTTGACACATCAATTATCTTTCTAGTGTTGTAAATGAAATGTTTACTGGGCGGCAGGCGTTCAAACTATTAACCAGTCCTGAGCATTAAGAGGTACCTGCAGTAAGGAGACATAATGATGGTAAACATCTGTGTTTTCCACACTGGAATGCCTCTTACTCTGGACACCTTTGTGGAAATATAAATAACATTTAATTCCTTGAGTAGTAGCAATAGTCTTGAAAACTGATTTCACGGCCAATTGACTGGGCTATTGGTGAAATGGTCGAGATACTCACGGAACTGTCTTCACATCCTTAGATTCTCCTGCATCCCACTCCTCCGAGGTAAACGTGTCCACTGCGTTGCTGTTGTCTGCTTCCCTGGAAAGGGTGAAGAGAGGTTGACCAAAGTCGTTATGGTGGCAGCATGATTTGAAAACACAAAAGCATGTGTCAAGGTTGTTGCCTTATCAATGGCATTCTTGCCTGCATAACAATGTTGACCTAACAACAAGTTGGAAATCCCACTTTGCACTAGCATCATCATAGCCCCACCAGAACAAGTTTATGGTCTCAATTACTCCTGTTTACAACAGAGCTGTGAAAACTTTTCCCATCATTGCAGGATTTCACAGTTGGTCGCCCTCTACCAGTTACTAGTCAATGTTATCAGATTTTCATAACCCAGCATTTGCGTCTTCAATAAGAGTACAGACTACTGTGTACACAGATATAAGTTTAATGGCATCAAATCAGCTTTTGCATAACAGGAATGTCCAAAAATACCTTGAGAGGTTATACTAGATATTTCAGAGTAGTGTTTTCATGGGCAACCCAGGTACCCAAACAGCATTTTATTACCCGAATCCTTCATGAATTGAAAAATGACACAACCTCTGTGTGAACATGCCGTGCTAAATTGCCAAATTTCACCTTGCCATGCACAGCAAATAACTCAAAATGGAATTTTTTTCCCCCTTTTTTCAAGGAAAATAGGTGGTTCTATTCATGAGAAGGTGTAGGCGAAGGTATATAGGGTACTAGTTAAAATTCCTCACACAAATGTGATGCACAGTACTGTGAAAATACCAGTGTTAACAATAAGGCCACCATTTTAGTCAAGTACCTGGGACCCAGGTATGGGGAAAACCTACTAGAGATGAGTTTTAGGAATTGATGAAAACACTACCTCATAGCGAAGAAGATATAAAAAATATCTTTGTAAAGTCCATGATAACATGCAACTGCAGGTCAACAACGTTCCATCTACTCCAAATCTTTGTTTCACTTTTTCAGTAGGATGAAAAAGCCCATGATGCATACGTTGCACAGATACAAGGGACAACAAAACCATTGTGCGACTTCTACGTCATCATGCCATGACTGACGAGGCTGTCTCAAACATTATTCATGGTAACATGCGTTAGCCATTCAGTACCTTTGTGGACCAAGTGGGTGTAGGATTTATGGGAAAATGGTCACTACTTATTATTCTCCATTTAAGACATCTAGTTTAGGATGGTCTGGAAAGCTGATTTAACAAATACATCAACTGTCTCAAAGTCACATCCTTTTCTTCATTGGAGCTAATGATTTGCCACTTCTGATCATCCCTCGATACATTAACTCGCAGAGCAACATGATGAAGCAACGTGCTAGACTGGGCACTGGAAAAAATTGTCCATTTCCTGGACCCTGGGGGAGTCTACATTTTTCAGTCTCTTATATTTCTGTACAAGATAAATTTCCATCAAGTGGCAAAATTTCCCCTCTACATAACACAAGAACCCGGGGGGACGCTTCCCAGCTTTTCCCATCTGTAATGCAAGACAAAGGAACACACAGAAGACACGAGAGTAGCCTAGTCCAAGAGCTGCCCTCTGAATTGCGAAAAGATTGTCCCTTCTCATCGTTCAGTTACAACCAAATCAGAGCATGTAGGTACCATGCAGATGAGACAGCCCTTGACCAACAGGATACAGTATTTGCTGCAAAAAAACTTGTGTCACCATTAACAATAGCAGTGTCCTTCCATGCTGATCGCTGAGGTACGTAGGAAACTCATATACAGTAGATGCCACTTTTCTTTTTAGTTAAAGAAGCAATTTTGGATTAAACTGTTATTGCTTTTCTTCTGTTCCATGAAACACCATCTTTTGGGGGTCAACAAATGTGGAAAAATCTGTAATAAGTACTTTGTGGGGAAAAAAAAATGCTGTTGGTGCCCTTTTTTAGGATTATTTTTGCAGTGCCCCCTTTTGAAGGTTTTTGTAAGCCCTGCTCCTTCTATCGTGACTTACTTTACGTAGTCCTTGAAACTGCCCCAGTTGTGAGTTCCTCCACCTTCTCTCTTGTCTTGTGGCTTGAATGAGCTGCTGAGTAGAACAAATCAAAATTATGACATATGTCACATTGATCTATTTAACCTACTTCTCAGAATTACATCCTTCAAAGTACGTTAATGAAGCATCACAAACGCATACATGCACGTGAAATCATGACCGCATACTGGTTTCTCCTCCATCATGACCACAAGCGACAAGCCGGGCAGAAGAGGAGTTTATTTTCTCATTCCTGAAACCTCAATTCCGAACTGATTCTGTCCTCAGAGGAAGTTGGAAAACTTTGGGTCCACAGGAGACAAAACTTGCTAAAGGTCTGCACAGAGTGCGATCTAAAGGGGTCTTAAGAGGCCAACTATCCAAAGTCTTTCAAAGGGCAACTTCAAAGATTGCGAGCAAGTGTCCTTTTGTCACATACCAAACCAAAGTAATTCAATCTGCATACTCCCAAAGGAAATGAAAATTGGAAGTATACACTTCTTTGGAGAGGGAGGGAGGGGGGAGAAACATTTCCCAATTACTCCCTCTCGTGGAAGCTCTATACCCTTAACTTTTATGTCACCTCACCTTTAAGACACGTAATATGCTTAAGACTATCACATTAAAGGCCCTACAATTTACCCATGGTAAAGAGTCACTTACTTGCTACCTCATGTGGCAGACAAATTTGTCCAGATTGTCATTACAATAAAACTACTGCAACATCAGCAGACTCTGGAAAAAAAATTGACTTCAATTACGTAGTTCCAACGCAAACTTCAGTGACACAACTTGAAGCTGAAGCGAGGCTTCTGGTTTATACAAAAGAAGCACTGCTTCCAGCGCACGGCAGTACATACAACCATGATGGACACCATCCGTTGTACCGTGTTTTGCTCAAACACACAATGCAGTGACAATACCTAACATTGAAAAGACAAGCCATTGAGCACCCTTCCCTCACAATACACCAATGGCCACGAATACACATGAATATGACAAATTCTTGGCTAGCACAGGCTAGCTCCTTGGGTTCACAGCTACAGAGGCTCTACACAAACATTTTGTTTGCAGATACTTCAATGCTCTTAACTATCAACTAACCTCACACAGATTTTACAGATTATTGATCAACTCACAAGGAGGAACCTTGATGCACTCTGTCACTCACACATCATCTTAAACTGAAGGGACCATGTCAATGGACTCTCCTCTTTGTAGCAGCCAATTTTACCTACTGAGGACTGGCCCTTCAGCAAAACCTCACAAACTTGCTAATCCAACTACCCACTGTCACAAAGACCATCCTTAACCTCACCTTTTGTCACTACCGCTACGCCTGTCAAATTCACGTTTTCCTCTTCCTCCGCCGCGACCTCTGAAACCACCTCTCCCTCTCCCACGCTGAGGTCTATCGCCACCGTCGCCGTCCCGGGGCCTATCGGAGAACCGCTCGCCAAATGTCCTCGATTGACGTTCTCCATCCCTGTCCCTCGGCGGCCTGCTGCTTCGGGGCGGCCTGTCATTGCGATCGTTGTGAAGCTCATGTGGAGCCTGGTTTTCCTGATTCTCTACACTCTCTGTGTATTCTTGTCTTCTGTTACCATCTCTTGGCTTCCTTGGAGGTCTGGTGTCTGCATTGTTGGCGCCTCTGCCCCTTCCTCTTTTGGAATCTGGTCTGGAATCTTTTGTATCTAAAGATGAAGGAAAAATAAAAAATAAGCATTGTTATGAATTCAGCAAATAATGTTGAACAAGAAGGACATGAACGCCACGTTCCAAAAAAAAAAAAGGGTTTTCCATCCCAAACTGTGAGTGTGTTTCCCTTTTTCCCACAACAAAATCTTGAATCATTTGCTCAATCTACTACTAATAAATATTTTTGAATGTGCAGCCTTAGAAGTGATAGCTTTCCGAAATAACAAAAAACATTCTCCCAAAGTGAACTTGTGAAGGAAGTAACGTTTAGCCAGACACATTCTTGAACTAAACAAAAAAACATCTCCTGCACAGTTTGCGAACATTCCAGTCTTGACCACGTCTCATGCAACTTTCTCATATTCATTTGTTTGGTCATCTTTTACATCAACTTATCAAGAGAAATATAACGAACAGGAGCGTTTCATTTGGAGGACATTTACACATGTGTCATTGGGGTGGAGCTAGCATTGCATCAATGTGCACAATGATGGAATGAAAGTTAACTTTGTCAAATTGCAACTTATACTGTACGTTAGAGAGATTGCTAAATTTGTGAAGAAGGCCTGTGGTAGTCATTTTACTTCGTAGGTCTAAGGTCACTGCTGGCTAGCCTACATGATTTTTTAATTAGGAGTCCATGATTAGACATAGGCCTACTTGGTGGCAATGCAAACGCCTATTATGACAAACGCTTAATGTTTTGAGAAATAATGAAAGTCTTAAATGGCAGCTTTATGAGCATCTGAACCGTCGACATAAATCTATGACTCACTCTAGGTGAAGTTCCAGTCCAGACTTTAACTTACTTTACTTGCCTCACTTGATATGTTACACTGACTTAGCCTATGCAAAACACATTCGGCCTAGCCTAGTCTGCTTCTGAAAAAAATAAGAACCTCTCATGAACATGTGTTACCTGAAAGAACGTTTAGTACGGTCGACCCTAGACTAGACCCGGCCTCACTTAGTAGTTAGTACTCAACTGAAGTTTGGCCGACCATTTACACAAGTTAAGTTAACAGTTGTATGATACTGGTGGTAGCCTAAGCCGCCCTAATGAGTAATGTTGTGACGTCTAGGCTATGCAACTTTGGAAGGTTAATTTTGCATAAAATGGCACTTTTAAGTTGACTTATCAACCGAGGGCAAACAATTACGATGAAACCTTGTGGATATCTGGGAAGAGTAGGTAAAGGTACCCGAGGACTAGCTATGTTTTCCATATAACGGTAACCTAAAGAACGTGTACCATGGGCTTTACATTTACAAGTACATATTCTTTGGCCCACGTGCGCGATAGAAGAGTAATGTATCCGACAAAGGGTCATTTTGAACCTATGTTACTTAATCATTGACATACAAGGTGACGCGAGCATCTTTGCTACAGTGTACACAAACCTTCCTTTCGAGATTTTGATTCAGGCTCTTGTTTCTTAGGTTGAGATTCCTGTTTCTTCCCCTTCCCTTGGTTTGTTCGCTTCACCCTCTCCTTTTGAGTTTCAGTGATGAAATCTTCGGGATCTGCAACATCATCGTGACCAATAAGGAAACGATTGGTAACTACAATTCCGTATCTATGCTCCATGTTGTTATCTCCTTCGAAATGTGAAGGATGGCTGAAGATATTCACTGCTATAATGTCGAGATCATGATTCTGTGATACATTACCAAAATGGCGTTATAATGATATATGTGCTACACACTGTACGTACGTAAAGTATATATATGTCCATGTACGCACTGTGATTACTACGTACGTTAGTACGCAAAGCTGTGTTTACATGCTGTCGAACCATATGTGTAACATCCTATACAATACGAACAGAAATTTCAAGCTGGCCCAAAATGGAGCGTTCCTTCTTTGGTCTGCGTGTATTTCTAAGTTGAATTTTGTATAATTATTCGTAAAGAAACTCGCCATGTATCTTCAAGTGTGTATGAAATGCTAGCTACATAATTTTCCATATTGATTTTCTCCAGTTATTTCATGCATGTAAACAATTATACTAAAAATTTATTACAGATTATTATTTTGTTCCCTATTGTTAATGGTACAGTTGGCGGGGTTACAATTTGTACATGCAAATATTCGGGTAAAGTTTCAGCACTAGTCACACTCATAGCATGTTTGGGCCATTTGATGCAATAAATAGCGTTACTGAGTGGTCTTTGTTTTTAGGTTGAGATCAGGCATCTGAAGTGATTCCTTCGTTTGAAAACGTGTTTTAGGAAAATTTGTCACAAAATTAGAGCAGGAGTATGTACAATGAGCTCCTTATATGGCCAAGGGACGTAGCAGCAATTTTACAGTCCGCGAACTTTGAATCATCCAGTGGACACATATACTTGTCACAGAAAAACCTTAAATAACCGTTTTCCGTCTAAATGAGTGATTCACGTCGCTGAGACCCTGAAACGAATAGAAGATATACTTTTAAGCAGAAATACTTTTGAGAGTCCCTTTTACCAATGATTGTTGAGCTGTGTATCTGACCTAGGCCTCGTTAATGAATAATTTAACAGCAGACTTGTTCCCGGCATGCATTATTTTTAAAGGGCGCGGGAATTTCATCCGTTCTAGTGTTCCCGCGAAATACGAACAAAACCTGTACACACCGTCTCTCCGAGAAGATCTCGTCTCTCCCTATCTGCCAGAATGTCTGCAATTTTGAAGAGTTCACCTCACAAGGTTATACCAAATTCATTCCTGCAATCTCCGAAGAGACCACCGAAATTGGACTTTTCCCCTCAGAGCCCTACAAGTCCTGGGTTCCGTGATTTTTATCCATGGAAATGGTGTGAGAAGGATGAGAAGCTTGAACTGAGTCCTACCGCAACCATCGGTTCATGTGGCAGCAGTACGTGCGGCTCGCCTCCTACAAGTTGCAACATCGAAGTAGGCAGTCCGCGTAGTAGGGGTCGCCCAAGAGCAGAAATATTACCTGATTTACAAAAGATAGGCTCAGAGTCTCCGAATGACATCAGATGCAAAATCTGCCAGAGGGTTTTCCCACGCGAGAAGTCTCTGCAAGCACATATGAGAACCCACACGGGTGAGTAACACTAACAGAAACACACTCTACTTTCACTGCAGACCCTACCCTTACGTTAAGCAGAAGACAGTAGACCCTAACTAACTTAGGGCCGGGTTGCACATCATTCCGCTGTAAGTAGTAACGTACTTTCCGATATACTAAATGTGATCATTCCTTCAGACCAACAAGGCTTTGTTTTCGTGACACCAATGGCGGAATGACACCGAAGGGGGAGTGAAAGGGCAACCACTAGGGTCGACTAACTAAATACTAGTATTTAGTGCTATTTAGTGAGCTAGCTATGGCCTAGCTAGGCCCAAACTACCTATTTACAAAGTTGTCCATTATATTTCACTTCACATCAGCCCTTGCGCTACTCATACATTTTTTTAACTGAATTCAGCTTTGATGCAAATCAGAACTTGAAGGTAGCATCTTGCATCAAGGAGTGAACTTGGATCTCCTCTCTTGAGGTATTGACATTTCATAACTGTCCTAAAGCTGTTAAGACAAAATTTAACATTTCTTTTCAAGTGTTACTTGAAACTAACATTTAGGAAATGTTTACATTCAAGTGGATGGTGTAACTATGGGTTCCCCATTAGTACACATTCTTGCTAATTATTTATGGGGCATTTGGAAAAACAATTCCTTAACGACCTGTCTGCTCCAACCATTCCTTCAAACTAACATTTATGAATTAACATATAGCTGTGCAGTGTGTACTGGTACTGTATACATGAAAAAATGTTGAGTGTATCATAGTGTCTAATTTAGAATTAGATGACATTCTTAACTGAATGTGTATTACTACTTACTACCTGCATAAAACAAGATACTCCCATAGACCAACGTTTTAAGAAAACATGGATGCAGTGTACTGTAAGTGCAATGTGGTTGCCATTAGTGCAGTCTTCCCTAAATTGCTTAAATTTTTATGAAAAAGACATCCCTTGTTTCCATTTCAGGTGAAAGACCATATGTTTGTGACTATCCTCGCTGCAACCGTGCATTTGTGCAAAGTGGACAGCTGAAGACCCACCAGAGACTCCATACAGGAGAAAAACCATTTATTTGTGCAGTTGCAGGTAAATACTGAAGTTTTCAAGAAAATTCTTAGCAAAGATACAACCTAGGCCTAAGTAAAAATTCTTCGCAAAGTTGATTTGCAGGTTGAAACAACACCTGCGCTTACAACAACTTGAACCATATGCACATTTACTGTAGCACTAGCAGATCATTCCTTTAAGTTTAAGTAAGGAAAATCCATTATTTTAAAGGCTGTATTGCATCTCCCTAAGCTATATTTTTACTTCCCGGAAAGCAAAATTCTCAACTGGTTCTAAGTTACAGTACTCTTAGATTGACAGCAAATTCGAACGATGCAGAGCAGCGCACATTACACAGCACACACAGGAATCCATTGTTTTGATNNTGGTTGGGAGAATTGAAACAGTCTGGGGTGATGAGTCTTTAACTCTGCTCATGATTAATAGCTGGTGATTACATCTCATGAGCAAAATAGAAACCCCTACAGTCAGTACTGTAAGTGCAAACATGTGGTAATTTTGTCTCATCATTGGCCTGGATGTTCCCATGCAGTAAGTTTACTAAAAGAGCTGGTTCTGATGAGATCATTTGCCTTAAATTCTATTCCCAGGGACTAGCTACTCTGTCAGGGGGTTATGATTAGGGGTTAGGGTCAACGACCATGCAGTGGGGCATAGGGGACCGGATGCAGGCAAGTCTGCCTTGCCAATATTGTCTACCTTTCTAATTGATGAAAAAGCAGTAGTTTGAGTCGTTCTGGAAATTGACGCTATCGGTTATCCAGTTTCTTGTCAGGGAGCATCTGAGATAAAAAACATACAAAAAACAGGGTCTCCGATTTTCTGAGCAGTGATGACAAGAAACTAATGAAACCAAGTAATTTAAGTTATGTTCTCAACTATTTTTGTTATAATATTGTGATATCGTCAAATGGTATCGCTTTGGGAGACTTTGTTAATGTATATTGTTTGCGATGATCCAGCCGATATCATCTCTACACTTCAGGAAAAATTACCTTCACATCACATTGTCGCCTCTTCCCAGAATGCTTGAGTCGTTTTGCGCATGCCAACCGCCACTGCCCCCAACACCCGTGGGCTTGCCTGAAGAGGGACCCAAAGCCCATCTCAGTGTCTGATATCCTTCAAACAGATGAAAACAGCGAAGATGTCGCCAGGTGGCTCACAAGGTAAGCCTCCACCTCAGAGGTGGCTTTAAGAAAAAAGTGCACTTACTTTCAAATGAAAGCTAACATTAGGGGAGTCTCATCAATACTACTGCAGCTGTTAAATAATCAAGTAACAAGTCTTTGAGTCTTGTACTGTCGTCACTGCAAGTCTGATGATTTGAAAAAAAGTTACTCTACCCGTGTACCGTACTCTCAGATCTATGAAATACCGCAGTTTCCTGGACTTTCGACCGGCTGCATGGTTCCATATACCATGAGTCTATGCCAATACACATCCTGTGATTTGAACCCCACATGCGAGCATTAGGGTGGTGATTAAATTTTGCATGCTGGATTCATTTTGCTGCATTCAAAAGTAACTCTGAGCATTGCAGAGGCTACAGGTCCCTCAAATATTCACTGTCCATTTACATGTGGTTCATTGCAAGTAAACATACTTAGCTGGCCAAGCAGGGCTGAACGTTAACTGTTGTCTGGTCATCCTCGACGAGTAAGTGTCACGTCTGACAACCAAATCCACTCCTCCTGGTCCAATGAACAAGCACTGTAACTTTCTGAGGCAGAGATGTCCCTTTGAAATTGACAGTGTGGGTAATATCCTTCATTTACGTTAACAACAGAATAATAATTATTTGTTATGCTTATTACCAAAAGCTTTTTACTACAGAATAAAGAGACTACCAGCCTGAATAACATGAAGGAATCCCATGATACTGCTGTATGTGCATAACAATCATTGTGAAAACAATATAGCAAAAAGTGTAGGTTTTTATTTTTTTTTTGTCTTGTCGTTCTCCGTATGGACAAGCAAAATACTTTTCCGACGACCAAACGTGGGAAGTGGTTTGGCCAAACGAAGACTTAGAACTTTTGTTAAAAATCAGTCTCCTTCAGAAGTTTCTGAACTTTGTGTCCAGTGCTCTGGGGTTTGCAGCTACTGTACTGTAGGTTTCAAGTTTACATTAGAGTTTTGACATCGCTAGTCAGACCTTAGCTGTTAAAGCTGGTCAGAACTTTCATGCACATGTGGCAAAGGAGATGGATATTGGAGAAGTTAACACTAATTCCGTCTGTCGATTTTCGTGTGCTTCAGGTGCTTATTCTAAGAGTCGGCTACTACACCACATTTTGCTCTACTGCAGGCAATTTGCGCAATTATTTGTCCTTATTTGTTAAAGAAATGCGTGCAGCTGTGCTATGAGGAAATCTGGAAATCCATTGTAGTTCATTTCATAGTGGAGAACAGTGTTGAAGTTTTAGCATTTTCATCAGGCAGTCCAAGGTGAAGAGACAACCACCTTATAAAAATGAGGTTGTCCTTTTCAGCATTAAGTCGTCCAGCCAAAAGTCCTGTCATGACTTGAAGCATGTATTTCCAGGTTTTGTGGGTCTCGGCAGCAGTAACATAAGTTTGCATTTTGCTGTCAGGGATTTATAACCACATTTCATCCCATAAATGTTTCATATATTACATGTGAAACATTTGATTTGACCATTGACTCAATTTGGCTGCCTGAAAGACAACCTTGAACCAAAATTTGGTTTCCTTTGAAAAAAAAAAAGAAATTTGTCATCTCAGATGCCACTACCACCGCTAAACTTCAGTAATAAATCTGAAAGTGACACGATTGCAATCAGCAAATGGTTCCGTGATGGGATTTAGCAGGTTAAATGAAACGGTCCTGATATGCTGTTACTGAAAGTGAAAGACCAATCTGCCTGCTGCGGCGAATTGAAGACCTAACTTTGTGCATCTCCATGCAGCACAACTGCGCATTGTGAAAACTGAGGTTACTATTCACTAAGTAGATCACAGACTTGGTTAGTAATTCTTTATCTCCCCATACAGAAGTGAATTTCATCTTACCCTTTGACTTGGATCAGGGTTGTTGGATTCAAAATCATGATCATTTTCATGGAACCATTGAATCATGATTTTAATTGATCAATCATGAATTTAATTGAATCGCCAGTTTCAATCGTGATTTTTGTAAAGAAGAAAATAAAAAAATTGACATCCTTGACTTGGTGTTCTAAGGTCATCCTAGATACCAACAGAAGTATTTTGCCATTTTCATTTTCCAAGTTGAGAGCCTCCAGTCTCAGATAAAAAGACCCTTCAAAATGGCAAAATTACTAATTGTGTGAATGAGACAACATAAGGACATGTTTATGAAATTCTTGATTGTGTCAGGATATCAGACTCCAGATTAGATTATTGTCTCAGTGAAAACAATCATATCGTTGATGTCGTGATGATCGTGACAGTCCTGTGCGTGACATGCTGGCTGCACTTTGTGTGAATCATAAGGAGTGTCTCACTCACTGTAATATTTTCTGCTTTTCAACAAGCGGATGATAGCAAACCTCCCACACTCCACCCCTTTGATTTTTTTTTCTCCTCCACAGGTACACAGAACGAGAGAACATGCGCCAACAGAGGAGGAGCAGGAAGAGGACGAGCAGCTCCGGCAGCCCGTCGAGCGACGGCGGCGGCAGTAATGAAACCGTAAAGGAGCATGCCATCCGGGAGACCCCAAAGAAGAGGAATATGTCAGTGAGGAAACTCCTGCAAGATCAAAGGGAGAAACTCCTGGGAGCGATGGCGCTGATAGAGTTGGCCCAAAATACTTCCGATTGAAGACGCCGTCAGCCTTTGCCCAAGGTTATGTATTCCTGTGACCTGTCCCAACTCCGACAGAAATGCGGAATATGGGAGGAGATCACCCGTGCAATCAGACGAAGCAAAAGCCCCGGCCCTTTAATCACACAAAGTTGAGCAAATTTTCTTCTTTGACAGGTTTGAGGACTTTTGAGCGAGTGACAGAAATTGCCAACCATATGGTAACTACTGCTGTAAAATCATTAGGTTACCTAACCTACTTTACAACAATCATACAGAGGAAAACATGTTTGTTGTATGGACATTTATCAACTCAGTCAATTTTTATAGATCATCTGTCTATTTGGTGACTCTGCCGTTAAGAATTTGAGTCGATTCCTTGAAATGACTGTCAGTATGTCGGACAGTCCCGTGTCATGTGCATGGAGATTGTGTTCAGAAATGTGACTGACATTAAATGTCAAAATTACTATGCTAATTGGCTACGTGGACAAAATATTTTTAATTTTGATACTTCATCTCAGCATGTATTTTTTAAGGAGGATAGTGAGTTGTCAAATACATCTTACATAACTTTTTGCAATTTCTTCATCCGAATTGAATAGAAGCATACCTGTTTAACAGATTTGGGGTAGCAAATGATCTGCCAAGGATAATTTTTTTCAGAGAGTGCACCAGTAGAGAGGAAAAAAGTTAATATTTGATTTTTTTATGTTGTGGCAGGCAAGATAGTATCCATGAGTATGTCTTTTATGCCTCCCTCTAGCATGAACATGAATTGTTGTTTGATTGAAGGATTTCGATCGATGTTTACCTGGACTCTGAAGGTAGGCATTGATGGGCTTCAACCTAAAACATTTCTGCTGCAAAGATAGAAAGAGGCAGAAAGACACACAGTCATGAATATTATCTCGCTCACCACAAAATAAGGAAGAAATTCAAAGATTAATGGTTTTTCACAATTGGATATAAAACACTCTGCCAAAATGACCATATTTGGAAAATCGTTTCCTATTTTAGTCAGAGAGTATCAATTCAAATTTGGTCCAATCTTTCAATCAAGGTCCATCTTTGCACACACAAAAAAACAAAAAACAAANNAAAAAACAAATAAGAATGGAATCAGATTCAGAGAAGTAGGAAATCATGAAACTTTGAAACACAGTTGTCTTTTTATGTATTTATTAGACAGAAGAGATGACCGTAGCTGTTATTTCGTTACGAAAAAAAGAAGGAAATGCAATTTCTAAAGGCCGCAACGTATTACCATTATTAT
>VJOZ01001950.1:15693-34562 GCA_009801055.1 Stichopus horrens | reverse complement strand
TCATGTCCATCGTAATACATGGGTAATCGGGCATGAAAGAAGGTCTGCCGAACGCTTTCGCACTTTTTTAGCACGAGGATAACGTCATGTATGCTTTGCCTAGCACTTCGGAAATAAAGATAATGTACGTGTTAGGAATTGAAGAACAAGAAAAGGAAATATGGTACCAACCGACTTGCTATACACAAGTATGGAGCAGGTTTCCTTGGTCACTTGTTTCCCCTACCTAAGGCATTGAGTATACGTTAGAGTCATCATCAGTAGATATAAAAATCATGTTGAAGCTGAAGTTAAGGTAAAGAAATATGCATATGGCTAATTGGAGATAAATGTGTAGGGCATTCGACGACAAGATGGAAATGTTTCAATTTTATCTTGTTACTATTGCTGACTTACTTGCTGTAGAACCATCTTCAGTAGACATGGTTGCCATTGTTGTAGAAGTTGTCACGTCAATCTCCATCATTGCTACAAAAGCGCAAATGTCTCAAAATCAGATTTTTCAGGCTGCATTTAGGTGTATAAACAGTATATTTTTCTAGAGGTTTGGTTCTTCTGTGAACCATGTTCACTGGTTGGAATAATTTCAAGTATTCGTTGTAAGTACAAAGGTTTCAAGGTTTGTGTCTTTTTTGTGAAAACTGTGGTTTTATATTAAATGACTCACGATTAGTTTGTACGTACAAATAACTTGACACAAAACATGTGTGTCATCATAACACTACAAAAAGAGAAAATTTTAGTACAGACTTTAAAAGAAATTCTGAAATGATTACCTTCAAAGGTAACGTTTTTTGTTTCAAGGGTGATATTATTGAAGCCGTTACTTAGGACGTAGTCAAATTCAAGAAATTTGTTGTTGACAGTCCTTTGCAGATCATCGAGACTGACTTCTGCATTTCTGTTGAATACGAGAGACGCCTCTGCTGTCAACTGGGGTCCTAGGAATCGCCTCACTGTACACATTATGTAATAAGTGTTATAGACAGTGGCTTGAAGTGTGTTCAGGTAGAGCTTCCCGTTGCAAGGTGGAGAAAAAAAGAGAATGAAAAGAAAGAAATGTCAGAAACTGTCCAAATCTCTACTACAGTGTAAAAAAAAAATGTTGCAAGCTATACTAAATCCCTCACTGCATTAATCATCTTCCTCTGTTACAAAATTCATTTTACTATTGCATGGCTGTCAAAATTAAGCGACTGTAAAGACGTTTGATATGCTTTCAATTTCTTTACTTTCACTTGTTGTCTTTATAACGTGAGCAACCTTGTTCTCTGTAATTGAGGATTGTCGAGCACACACTTAATGAAGACCACTGTTCCTGTTCAACACACCCGAAACGTTTGTATAGATTCTGGGTCATCTTTTCAGAATTTCAGAGAGGTTTTTATTGTGACCATAATAGTGTTTTTGTATGCGGTGATACATGGATATTTTCCGTCACTGTGACTTTCGTTTTGAAAGAAGTTTGAATCTTTTCTTTTTATTCAAATTACTTTTGAAAAATTTGTTCAATGTGCACGAGAATTGCCAGATTTTGTAAACTGTACACCTACGGTTGTTGACAAGATGTAACCAATGACCATAAAGGATTCTTTTGATGTGGATTATCTGAACTGAGGTTGACACTGCAATATTTAAAGCCTCTTTTAAGATAATCCTTTACTGCCCCAGAAAAAAAAAACGTTTGAAGATACTCTTACGGTACAGAGTGACGTATTTTATATTACGCCGCAGGTGATCTTTAAG
Source organism: Stichopus horrens (assembly GCA_009801055.1). NCBI lineage: Eukaryota > Metazoa > Echinodermata > Holothuroidea > Aspidochirotida > Stichopodidae > Stichopus > Stichopus horrens. The sequence goes on along the minus strand of VJOZ01001950.1, from coordinate 32,816 downwards.
TTCATCCACCCAAAACTATTGACGTTTTCATGAGTTTTGACTTTCGCAATAGTAAACAGGTTCTCTTATGTTTTCATTTCCGAAATACTGTTAACTACGTACAATGGTGATCGTTTAAAAAAATTGAAATCTATGCTCGTTAGTGGAAATGCGAATAGTCCCCATGACCACAAGAACCCATGTTATGACTTACCAGTTTACACAAGGTTACGTTGAGTTGTATGAATTCATCATTAATTGAGTTACCAAAGGCATCGCTGAAGTTTGCAACTGTGCCATCTATCTTTGAAATGGTTATGTTGGATGTGAAAATCTGTGAAGCTGAAAGAAGCTCAAATTTTTAATCCAATGATTACAAAACAGACAGTTGAAAGTTACTATACCAAAAACAAATAACAAATAATATAAGATTCGCAGTCAACGTATTATGAAGATTTCATTACCAGTTCCATAAGAGTTTTAATGAAAAGAACAAGTCTTTAAAGCATCATTCAATATCATAGGTTATGGTGTGTCATTGGTAGAACGAAGAATTGACACGAGTTGTTCAAATTGGCACGGTAGCAAAAGCAAATGGAAAGAAAAAAATGGAAGCAACCAAACCGCGGAATCTCAGTATTTGTGGTTGTTCAATGTTTCTTTGTAAGGATGGTGTGAATATGTTGAAAACATTTCAATTGTGATTGACTGGATTGACAACGAAAAAAGAGACGTTTGATTCTGGTAGTTAAATATGGTTGACAAAATATTAGACCTCTGCCTTTTCAATTCGATTGCATTTCACTCCTTGTTAACAATGTAACGAAAAAAATGTATAGATTTATGTACAGATTTTTGTCAACTAAACAGATGTTTCGAGCTTTGCCTCAAACTCTCTGAAAACGTGGGTGGCTTAATACCTGGGATCAAAGCACTGCTATGAGCGAGCTAGTTGTGCAAGGATTTCAATGATGTTAGTATGTAAATGACACTGAAGTGGAATCGGCTAATAAACTAATGAAATACGTTTGACCTAATTGAGCAACTTATCTTCACTGGATTTGGTGGGTCTTAAAGGTATTAGCACTAACTGAATTAAACGCACTGATAGCGTTGGATGTGCTTTTTTTGTTCTTTGAAGTTCAGACTACACACACACACAACTGAGTTGAAAATCCCAATGTTTCTCAATACTACTGTGTCCTTTTCTATTACACACTTCAATCAAAGCAAATCGAAGAAGGAGCTAATAAACTACTGTCTAGTCCCCACCAATTCAAACAGAGGATCGAAACATCCATAATGTATACAAAGAGCAGTGTTTAAAAATATTAGAGAAAATCTATACCATTTTCTGGTTTCAGGCACTTACTGTGGTCAATAATTTGCAACAAAACTTATCATACGTATTTTCGTCACACCTAACTAGAAACACCTTTTGCTTACATGCGAAGAAACATGATGGAGTTTGGAGTTTGATACATATTAACAATGGACTAACCCTATTGTAAAAGAACATTAGAGTGTCCAGCTAGCGTGACCATATCTCTGTAATTGTAATTTACAGGTATTGAGATAAAAAGTATATTGGACAGAAAATAGGAACCCTCAAGGTGTATTATTATATTATCATCATTACCAAGTATTGAATGTCCCTTACAAAATAAAAGTAGGTATTTGACAAAGGAATTTAAATAGACTTACAATGAGATATTATTCTTTCATAGGTTTACAGTTCTGTACGATATTGTTTTACTTACCGACACAGTCTTTACCGACTGCAGCATATCCATTGTCATAATCACAATGGCAAAAATGGCCGCCGTTAGTGTTGACACAGATTTCTCTATCACTGCAAGTTGAGTCAGTTAGACATTCATCGACATCTACGGTTGAATGGTACATGACAAATTATGATGCAAAATGTGTAACGAGGGCTAAATGATTGATAACGAAATTTTGTTTTTTTACTGTATGTGTACCAACTAAATGTGTATAGACACAATATGAAACATAACATTATTTGTACTTATTGCTGATTAAGTATTTATTGCCGGCCGCATGTGACGTTTCTTTTACCGAAAGAAGGAAAAACATCATCAGTGGCAGAAAGCTCATATAATGCTGCCAGGTAGGCCAATATTTCCCATTACCTGACAACATACTAGTCCTTGAGGGGATATTTTGGTGAATTAATATTTATATTGCTTGAACGTCCTCAGAAATTTAAGGTTTGAAATCAGCAGCGATGTTGGTCAATTGTGATACAGAAAACTTTTCCTCATATCTGGCCCTTTCGAAAGGTTGTCCACCCCTGATTCATTGTGAACGTAACAACCTATTGTAAGTAAATATGATAAAAAATATTTTTCTCATAAAATGCCCTATGGGTAAAGGCTACACAAACCTTTGACGACACAGTTTTGTCGTCATTTCACTAATTTGACTGATCAACTTTGCTCTTTGATGTTCATTGAGTCACCTTCAAACGATTGCAAATTTACCCTGTACTTGCAGCCTTTCATACATATGGAAGCACCACTTTTTAAGGTATGTATCTTTCTGAGTACCTTCTATCCACTTACCTGTACAGAAAGTGACACCATCTCCCTCCCACCCATCACGGCAAGAACATTCAAACTGCTCTGATATTCCGAGAAATTTGCAATCTGCATTGTCTGTGCAGTTGTCTGTCTGATCTGCGCATCTATCGATCACTGGTGGATTTACCACAAAGAAAGAAAACAATGTTAGACACTTGAAACAAGAACAACTTGAGTGCATTTTCTTGATTATAAGAGTTGCGGTTATTATGTTTTTGTTACTACTACATTGTTGTTTCAAAATATCTCATACAACTTTTTATTCGTTTTCCTTAAAATGTATGCAAGTTATTCTTTTTTCAGCTTTATATTACGTTTTTGACGTGCTACTCCAGATTATTTGCTTTTAGTTGCTTCCTTACTTTTTCTCCAGTCATAATATTATTTGACAGCTGTGTTTACTTACCTAGATCACTGACTGTGATGTTGGCAACTACGTTTCCCAAAGGAAACGCACGATTTTCATCAAGTCCTCGCCAAAAGGCGGCCTCTATCAATGTGTGATTTGTACTGTCGCTGACTTGTAGGTGGAAATGAATGTAAATGTGACTTCTTGCAGGGATGAACTTTATTGAGCTGATTGTTAAATTGATGTAACCAGGTTCACCTTCGAAAAGATCATTGACCTGGAAAATTCATCAGAGGAAAAATGTCGAAAGGAAGGGAAGTTCAGTGTACGTAGATTCATTTTCGATTGACATCGACGATTTTTCGCAAATTATAGATATACTTAAGAATATGACCTTGTGAAGTTCGTTGTAAATAAGTAGAATTAATCTTTAAGTTATCATGCTAACAATACCGCGTTATAATTAAGACTTACGCTAGTCTGAAGGTTGGGTAGTTTTAAGTCAAAACATGGGTCTGTACGATACCAAAACAGCCTCCCATACCTGTGCCACTATGTACCCCTAAATGTTTGCTTATCCATCTATCCAGTAATATTCCACATGATCAAAACCGCAGATGAGTGTGTTTGGCATGTCAATGAACTAAAATCAATTCCTGCTTGTAGGATACAGCCCAGATAGGTTATTGTAAGGGTTTTTTATAATTGATGAATTACAATATGAATGCACAATAAGCAATAAGCAATTTTTACAACAGAAGGACTGCTCTTCTTTAGAGGGATGGAAACTGTGCCTTTTTGTTAGCTGCAATCAAACCACCCCTCCATCTCCATGTACCGTTAACATCTGACAAGATAATAGGATATACACCGAACGATCCTGGAATTCATGTCTTTGGCATAACTTATCCCAGTATTAAAGCTTTCTGCATTATATTGTATACCGTAAAGAGTAGGTGATTGAAAGTTAGATATGGATAGACGCTAACTAAGCAGAATCTCAAAATATGTTCCCTTTTATTAGCCCTTTCATAGCACTGAGCAATAGGGTAGGGTATCAGATGATGAAGAATTCGTTCGAAAATTGATTTGACTACACAAATTACTAACTCCTTCCAAATTTCCTTTCCCTTTTAAAGTTATTCGCAGTCAGGTGGTTATGAAATAAAACTACTGTTTCAGTAAGTTTAAACTGGTGCTAAAATATCAAGTTGTTACTGCTGCAAGACAACATCACTGGTGAAGGGCGGATGTTTCTTTTTGTAATTTTTTTTCGAACAACCTTTTACTTCTTTCGTGTCTAATACATCATATGTTTGTACTAGAAGATTCCACTCACTCATTCATGGTGAAAATAAATCACTGTCAATTCTATCTTGCACAGGGCTAATTCCATTAATAGTATGTGGAACTGATTTGCTTTGATTCGAGATTGAATCTAAAATATAATGCACTTTGTTGTATTAAGTGAAGATCATGATCACAACATTGAATATGATAAACATCTTGTTTTGTATAGTTAATGACGTATACAACGATCACAAACAAAAAATGGCGAGAAATTCAATGAGACGGGAGCTTTAGTAACATTGAAGAGGTTACGTGTTATTCCAAACCTACGTCAGATTCCATGGCTGATCTGTACATATCGAGATTGTTTTTGTCAATAAGGTCACCGTTGCTATTGAATCTTTGGATGGCAGTGAATTCGACTTGTAAGCTGATGATGTTGGCCTCTGTCAGAAAGAAAAGGAGAATGTCATTCTTTACATCTGAAGAAATATGTGATCCGATTGATGGATACAAATTAGTCACTGAACTAAGTAAACAGAGTTGACACAGAGCACCTTCGAACCGATATCTTTTTCATCTCCCTCTTAAAGTCTGTTACATGTTTATTTTCTGCTTGATTACATATTACACCTCAAGGGGAAATAAGGCACACTGCAGCTTTAACATCTATCAAGCATTTGCTTATTTCATTATTTCTTGTTCTCACAATGAATGCCAAAAGGTTGGTGTGCACAGATTTTAAGGGAGACCACAAATGTGACATTCGTCCATACCCCAAACCACCTTTTTAATTGAGATAGTACAACTTTTTTCAGTTGATGAAGTGATGTATTAGTTGAAACTGTTTTCTGTTCTGTCAGTTTTTAGTCATATCAAAAGCATGATATGTTTAAGATCGATCCAGAGAAGAAAGAACAATTAATGACATTCAGTCTCACAACTTTCAGTCTCACAACTTTCATTCTCCTGTGAGAAGTGAAAGTAAAGCATAGTACTTGCAAATATCCCAAACTTTATATAAGTTGAAACCACGAGAAGTAAAGTGCAGCTCTACATTCTCTGAACAACTTTAATTGCTGAAGCAAATAGACCTCAGAATGTTGTAGTTGTAGAATATGATTCAGTGTAAACAATACCAAGTTACCAACTTTCGAACAAACCCAACTATTCGCAGGTCTAGGCGTAAAAACTAGAGCTAACTATTGTCCTCGTCATTGCATTCATTGCAAATTGCATTTTGTCTTCTTCCTGGATGCCACCAATACAACTGCGAAGTACCAGCTGATCCTTTTAAAACTGCATTAGGTAAAATGTGTACCTGAAGGGAAAAGGGGGTACTTCTTACGTACTTCTATTGTGCTTTTTAGCACGCCAGTCCTATCAATTTTAGGGCGAGCTTTTCATTACGTTGTATTAAATGTGGTTCACCTCGGTGTTGTCCTTCTCGACTGAGTTACTATACTGACGCACAGTTATTCAATATTTGCCGCTGCGACTGTCTCGTTTGTGATAGTCGAGTCACTAATGATACCGACGGTGATTACTTACCGATGCAATCTGAGTTAGCGAAAGCGTACCCAGATGTACACTCGCAAGAGAAGCTTCCAAATGTATTCACACATCTCATAGTGTTATTGGTACAGTGCATTCCCTTTGAACACTCATCGATATCTGCAAAGTATGTAACGTGAAAGAAAAAAGCGTTATCAGCGATATTTCTTCTAAAACTTGGGAAGCAGTTTGTAAAACTATAACACAAACAGTATGAAGCTTTCAGAAATCAATGATAAATTTTAACTCTCTTCGATTATGGAAATAACGCCATGTTTCTGAAAATCAATATTTTCAATGCAAATGTGATCACTTCACTGCGAATTCACAATGAAGGGATCCCTTGTCAGCAAGACTTTCCAGTACTTCGCACTTAAAGTGACTTCACCAAACCTTTGCAACAGAGGACGGGGACGGGGATAATAATTCACAGGAAGGGGTCTTTCTTGGGAATTGTCCCAGCTTAGTCAAGGAAAGGAAACAATCAGTTGGCGAGAAGACCCATTTTACCGACCACTTCACATTAAAAAAATATTGCTTAAGCCATTTGCTAAATCTTGCTTATATTGTGTTGATATAAGTATGACATATCTAATAAAATGTCATTTATTAATGTAAATTGAACTCATAACTTTTGCAAAGACGTAATTTTCAAGACCTATTAAGGCGGGAAATCACGGGGTGCTTCTTTTCGTGAAGTCGCGGCAGATCTCATTGTTGTGAAGTCATGTCTGCAGCGAAGTCTCGGCAGTCTCATTTGTCGCGAAGTGGAGAGAAGTTCCTGTCCGCGAATTCAAAGAAGATTTCTTGGTCGCAAAGTCGTGGCAGATCTCATTTGCGTGTGAAAAGTGAAATCATGGCGACGTCTCAGTAAACGGTTAAGGCGTAGTCGCTGTAACTGGCAAGGCCCTCTTTCCACAAGGGATGACACTGTTTTCCATGCGTTCATTTTTCTTCAGAATTTCATAGACGTTGCTTTTACATGTACTTGATGTATTTGTTAAGATGATGTGTAAAACAAGGAACGGATGAACACGCTTACGACAATCTAGGAACACAATTCCGGCTGGAGCTTTGACGATTTATATATTACTATGTAGCATGCTCATGTTCAGTTTCAAGTTTACTTGTCATCTTGCTCTCATGAAAAAAAAAATGGAATGAATCGTTGCCGTATATGAACAAAAAATCAGATAACAATATCCCAGACATACAGTTGCATTTTGCTAATATTCGAAAGAAAATTTGTTTGTAACGTTTAAGAGCTTTACGCTCACCGATGCAAGTCTGTGATGAATCTCTTTGGAAGCCATCTTTACAAGAGCAACGATACGAACCAGGGGTATTTGTACAAACTTCTGTATCTTCATCGCATACCGGAATTGTTCCAGCACTGCATTCATCCACATCTACACATAGCATGTACAAGAAAAGAAAAGACAAGCGATTTATATAGTGTGAATAATATTAAGTGATCACTTTAGTTCACATTGGTATTATAAGTGCAACCATCATCCAAGAACCCTGGCAACAAATTGCACAATGTATAATTGCGATGTGAAGTAGCTCTGGATAGACCTACGTAAATCATGCAGAATCCAGTTTCTATCTTAAAATGATCTCCTCAACATACAAAGTAAACATTTCATATTGACCTGTCCGCCGTTATTGCCACTTATCGGATGGTAGACTAAAGCTCTTATAAATATCTTCTGCAGATATCCTAAAGAAAAGTCTTAAATTTGTGAGAATTGATCTCAAACGCCATGCACATACCTTTGCAATTCCTTCCAGTGTCATTTCCTTCTGATGTAAAACCTTCACTACACGTGCACGTGTAGCCACCGAGGGTATTTGCACAAGTCGCAGCCGAGTGGCAGTCATTATCACCAGAACATTCATCGACGTCTGTTGAATATAAACCGGTGAGGACAATTAGAAAAGTGAATGCTATGGATTTCCGCAACATTTCTTGAACGAGATGGAGGATGGGGTTTATGGGCTAGTCCTTTGACGGGTGCAAGCGTATGATTTTTTTTCTTTGGTTCTGTTTCAGTGTATTTTCCTTCACTCTGCCTGAAGATAATGCTGGCAAAGGAAACGTGGAACGTTAACCGATAGAAGGATAGGTAAGGATTGAGAACGCCCTTTGCCTGACGTTTGCTGGTCTTTACCCTTTGTCGAGTATCGCAAGTAATGTTTGTGGAACGAGATGACTAGATGAGATTCTTTTGAAGATGGCATAGATTGACGATTGAAGTATTTCTGTGAGTTTTGTGATAAGGTAATGAAGTAACTGGTACAAAATAAAGAAATTAATACAAGACGGAAAGTTGTGACGGGTTGAGGCACTGAGGTATGTTGCATTAATTTTGGGGGATGTGTTTATTTTGTGCGTGTTTGTATGTGAGATTTCACATACAACAAGTTAAGGTGGCCATTTGTTGACCTTAGAGACCAGACTAGTCACAATAAAGCACCCAACAAAGTGGTAGCGACAGGTGCACTTAATCGCGGATTTCACAAAATGGTAATGACTGTGAAGGATTAATGGGGTGATATCTCATAACGCATTTAGCCTAGTATGAACAATCTAACAGAAGGGTTGATGAATAAACAAGATTGACGCTGTGTATTGGGTAAAGTTATTTTAAAGTAAACATTCACTTGCATGACCCGTTTTTATCACTTCTTTAACTCTTTATTAAACCAAATTATTTCCAAATGCAACTCCTTATAAACATGGAAAAATGTGTTAACTAACGCAGAGTAAGACGCAAAAGTAATCAAGAGCAGATCTTTAGGAACAGAACCATGGGATAATATAAATCAAACGTTTGCTTTTTGAATGTCACAAATAGAGCAGTGCACCACTCACCGGTACACGTTGTACCGTTTCCTTCATACCCTAACATGCAGTTGCATTCGTATGATCCGTTCACGTTTGTACAGGTTGCCCATTTGTGACAATGATTCAGATTTTCTTCGCACTCATCGATGTCCTCACACCCTGAATGGCGGCTCCTGTAACCCTGTTTACAACCACAACGGTAAGATCCGTCAACGTTGATACAGTAGCTGCTTTCGACGGGTCCACATTTCTCGACAGGATCATCACATTCATCAATATCTGAAGATTAAAAGAAGATAACTCAAAGTGCACAAATACGTTTGTCGATTTCATTGATTTTACCAACCAATTAACCTTTTTCAACCATAAATAACCCTTATCAAGTAAAAACAGTAAANNAACTTCCATGTTGATCAAAGAGAAAATGAAGAATCAAATTGCATGTTACACCAACGAAAATAACTCTGAAATACACACGACAAATTACTCCCAAATAATAGTTGTTTCTACCTGGTTGTTAGAAACTTCGTAAAAGTTTGTTTTAAGTTAGCTGTTTAACTTACAACCACAATAAAGGAAAGCAAAATACCTGTACAATTCACACCATCGCCCGTGTATCCTTCTTTGCATTTGCAGTAATAACTTCCATCTGTGTTTTTGCAGACGGCATTATGATGGCAATTAGTAACACTAGGGTCAGTTACTGAAATAGCACACTCATCAATGTCTAATGTCGGAAACAAAAAAGTGTTGAAGAAGTTATAGTCAAGGAGAGTTTGATCTGAATATAATATACTGCACAAGAAATTAACTTGAATGATTAATGGTACGTTGAATGATTCGATCGCGTAATTCAACAGCTATGTGACTGTGGTAAGAAACATTTCTTAGAGAGTTGCGTCGTTACCGCCAGTACCTCCAGAGGGTCTATAGCCAGTATCAATACCCCCATTTAATTATTAATTCCTGTAGAATTTTGTTGAGTGGAGAGGGTAGGGCATCAGTCACCTGTGCAACTACCATCTTTACATTAAGCAATTGCATTATTTCTTTCAGGAAACATGATTTTGCAGAGAGACAGATTGAGGTACTTACCTTGACAGGTCGTTCCTATTCTGAAGTAACCGTCATTGCAAAGGCAAATATATGATCCTATGGTATTGGTACAATTACTGTGTTCCCAGTCACACCCCTGTGTGCATTCATCGGTATCTTGAAAGAAAATGACATCTCTGTAATGGAATTTTCACTTTTGTTGTTATGTTTGGTATGCTATGAATTACAACATTAGTGAGATATTGCTTTGGAAGGAACCTCACATTCCTGATCTATTAATTCACTACAAGAATTTAAGCAATGTGCATAGAATCAAACTAAAGTACGTCTTCGTCATGGTCGAATTGTCTATGATCTATTTGCATTTTGGTGATTTTAGGTATTTCCAGTTTTAACCACTACAAATCATGGTTTCCAAACAATCAACACATTAAAGTCTTTAATGTTTGTCCGTCAAACATACCCTGTCCCCTTTGTCCGCATCACTTCATTCCACCGGCTATCCTCCCAATTTTTCGTATTTATTTGAAAGGGATAAACTACGATTACAATTTACCATTGCATGTCTTTCCGTCTCCGTGGTAACCATGTCTACAAGAGCAGTTATAGCTCCCTTCGGTGTTGCTGCAATCTGCATTATCTGCGCAGCTTTGAGGATCTAAACATTCATTGATGTCTGTGGCAAAAATATGAGAGGTCATGGAAATAAGAAACACTTCATTTAAATAAAGACTACAGTAACTACTGTAAATTGTATTATAGTAAAAACTTGTTCGTGGTAGAAATGAGTAAAGTGTGACGTCTAACAATATCTGTGCAACGGAGTGAAGTAGGAAGTAGTATAAACAACACGAAGGTTTGTCAATAGGGTCTGGGGGCTATTTTTACTTTTTTGTACCTTAAGATGGTCAAAAGTGATGCTTTCCTTCCCCCTGAACGCCAAGAAATACGACGCTGGTGTGAAAATGAAAGCACGGTACTGGAAAGTCGCTTTGACAATCCGCTCAGGATGTTAAGACCAATATTTTGCAAATTGACGAGTTATTACTATAACCTGTAAGGACTTATTTTCATGCCAGGAGCCTCGGCAACAAGCACACTCATGATGGTGATGCTTGTTTCTTATAGTGAGGTAATAAAATTAAGATCTACTCTCCCAGACCTCCCCCACTAACCGTCACTTCATTCAACAGACCCTTCCCATGCACGATTATACATGTTTTGCCCTTAAACATGATACCTTGATAATCCCTGTCACGCAGCTCATGAACTCCTAGCTATTGGATTGGCACACCTAAACTAAGAAATCGTTCTTTAATTAACCATACAGATCACTACAGCATCAAGTGATAACACTGACTTAAGTTGATGAGATATTACAACAAGCTGAACCCCAAGACAGAGAAATTGTGTGGCTGCAGAGACTGGCTGTTTAGTGTAGAAACTTTAACAGGAGTAACACCAACATGTAAAATGGAAGATAGTTAAGTACAATATTCAATAACGTTGTTACTGTGTCTCGCTATATTGTCTCTGCCAAAGGCCACTTACAATTTATCTTGGAAGACGTTTAGATTTATATCATAGGACAGTGCATCTTTCAGTGATCGTGTGATGTTTATATAGTGTGCTAAAGTGCTAGCTAATAGAATATAGTGTATACCTTGACAGAAAAATCCATCTCCACTATATCCGTCTTGACATGTACAGTTATAAGATCCTTGGATGTTCTGGCAATGAGCGTTTGGATCACATGGATTGTTAATTGAACACTCGTCGATATCTGCGAAAGTTAGAAAAGTGATCATCTTTTCAAATACCTTTATACCAAACTTAATCCTCAGATTCAGTTGCGTTCAACATAAAATTACACAATGGCACAGAAACATCGACGAATTAATTTATGAGATTTTTCACTTCTTTATAGTAAGAGATCCGAATCACTAAAAGCTCGGAATAGACTAGTGCTTATAACTATTAATAAAATGCAAAGCCAAGTACCATTAATAAATAAAACAAGAGGGCAATCCACTGAGTTGCCAGCATGTAATAATTTGAATCGTCTTATATACAGGGCCTGCACACGAGTTTTAATAATAGCTTAGTGTTACCACATGTCACAGAGACCTAGAGGAGGAACAGAATGCTAGCTGTTGTTAGTTACGGGCACTGATTCCAAATCAGAGCCAAATATTCTTCAGACATGATATGGTAAGCAGAAGCACCATAAAGGAAACATAAAATGGTAATACAGTATTAATATCTACTGTAAGGTAGCAAGCTTTAGCCTAGCCTGGTGGCACTACGTAGGCCCAAGTAACGATAACAGTCTCGGATCAAAGGTATCTGTGCATAATGCGTTACATAACATATTTTCAACATTGGATTATTCCACATAGCTTAGGCTTATTGACCAGAGTTAGGGAAGGATATAAGAGCATCCTCCTATAGCTTATTTGCACATTAATCTTCTATTTATCAGTACAGGACGTGGTTCCTTTAAAATTATTGCTTGACTTAACCAGAAAGTCAAATGACTTTGCGATTAATTGCCGACATCTCATTTTTCGTACGCACAATTACTCACAAACAAAAGCAACCCAGTGGAGAAGGGAAGGGACCATACAAAAAAAAGCAAGAATGATAACCATATCCTGTATCACTTGTGGGTTTGATTTTACCAAGTGCTAATATGAATGAGTAATGCCATTCACTCAGCATTGATGACATTTGTGGTCATGAAGGAAGTAATTCACAAGTTGAATGTAAGTACATGACACCAAATTGTGGTTACAGACCTGAGATTGCGCAAGTCAACAAAGCCTCCCTAGGGAGTGGAATAAAATAATAATAATGTACATTGTAAACCTGAACAGGGAGTCTCTGGCAACAGGGATATTCTCTGAAGGCTTTGAAAAAGTGATAAGATCTATGTAAGTGGTTGCTTGGAATAGAAAATGTTCCACAAATTGAAAGATAATGAGACCAAAGTCTATCTAGCAGCGACCTCTGCCATGAAACAGACCTATATTTTGGCAAATTTCAATTGGGAATAAATATGCATTATTTTTCCTAACATGAGTGATTTACCCTCTTCAGATGTTCACATTCATGACATGTGAAACTCTCTAAGTATCATTCTTGGGCTTTTGAACCCAGGACAGATCTTTGGAATGATAGACTTATTACATTCATTTCATATTACATAACAGTAATGACAAGTTTCCCACTGGGCGATTCAAATTACAGACATCTGCTCCTCTAGTGCTAACAACGTTGACACTTTAAAGTTCTACCTTAATTCAATTGCTGAAATATCTCCCTTAATAGATTTTTATACTTGTGGTGACCCCATATGACCTTTTAGCTCTATGAAAAAATAGGGATTGTGTACTCACATTGAATTACCAACTCTGAAGTTCAAGCACCATTCCCTTCACGAGATACTGTGTTTACAAGGTTTTCAAACAATGTCCTCTTCTGACCTCACATGACCTTTGACCTCCACAAAATTACAGACATTATCTTCATATCAGTTGCCTCAAACACTTATCATTACCATTCATAAGTTTTTGAAGTTCCAACATCATTCGGGTGCTGAGATATATCCCTTAATAGGTTTTGTACTCTAGGCTATGCTGACGATGAGATAATAATTTGGTGCGGATGCACACACAGGACAGGTGCGGATGCGTGCGGATGCACACACACACAAACACACGCACACGCATCAGCACGGACACGTGTTCACACCCAAAGGATCCAGCTGTACCCATATTCTCTTTACCATGGTGTATACGTAGGGTGTCGGTACTCATCCACTTCAAACGTTTTCATGGCAACCATTCTTCAATGGGTGTACAGAAAAATAAATAGCGCGTATAGCGAAGTAACTACAATATCTCATCTTAGTCCCTTTTGCGCGATGAGATCATAATTATAGCGAATATATTAAGTAGAAGTACGTAATACATCTTCTCTGTTTAGCTATAGATTACAAAGATATGTCATTTGAAAGTTGATTTACTTTCAAAACAAGACGCATACTTCGTCAGTCCCAAAACTCAACAAACATGTGTTCATTTCAACCAGAGACATTGGTGTCGTTAAAAAAAATTGTTATTCTTAGTAACGTTATTGCTTATTGTATACATTACTGAGTAATTACCTAGGCATTCATTCGTTGAGATATTTCTTTCTAGTCCAGTGATGCAGTCACAGGAGTAGCCGCCAAAAGTATTTCGACAAATTTCGTTCGTGTCGTTGCAGATACCTGTCTCTTCTGAACACTCGTTAATATCTAGGAAAATATGGTATACAATCTGCGGTTGTCACAGCTTGTCGTTTATCTACACATTCATCATTATTTTTGCACTAATAACATATTTGTAGGTCTTTTGAAATTCATAGAAATGGAGAGGCAATGCACGAAAATAGAGAGTCAGTGCAAGAACTACTATCTACTGTGCAGTGGTTCCATTGTATTTTCCTACAAAAAGCACATGCAAGTTGCAACTGTTCTCTTCATTTTTTTTTTCAAAGAAGTAAAAAACACACTCTCTTATGAACAAGGAAACGAACGAATAACTGTGGAAACAGAAAGCTTATAAGCTACAAGATACGAAAATCCACCATTATAACCAACAGCTGTTTTCTGATCTGAGACAACTCTGTAGCTCCAATGCAGTTTCTCCCATTTAGTCAGATGATGGGAGTAAACTGAACACAGATTTGAACTACGACCAGTTGGAGAGAAGACTTCACCAATCTGGTCAACTAACAAAGTCACGCTCACTGTGATAGATGACACGTGTTTTAGAGTGGTCGACGCGGAGAAGATCTCTGTGATGATCATGATGTGAAGTTGATAATACTCTGGCCTTGAAACCCTCAGAAGCCAGAATACTCATGTCAGATTGGTATTTCGGCAAATATCTTGAAATACTGTATGTTGGTTCAGACCTTAAGAGGGAGCTGGGGGAAACCATTTAATGTTTGCTGGGCGGATTTACGGTTGTTTCAAGATTTGAAATACGCCCTTGATATAACTATCTAACAAAAGGAAATTTCTCTTCTCCTCTTTGTTTAGTACTTCCCAAGAGAAAGCCAAAACGGATACGAAAATCTATCAGAAGACATGCTAACAGAAAGTGATTGCGATTTTACAGCCACGGAGTAGATCAACAAATTGAATAACATGACAACTTATTCTGCGACATCTTCAAGAAAAACTGTGAAGCAACACCAACCGCTTTTTATTGTTTCTGATGACTTTTGAAAAGAATCAACACTGCAAATAGGGATGTGCTCAGTATAAAAAGTTTGTGAAAGTTTTTGCAATTCATCCAGGCTTGTTACCTCATCCTTGTAGATATCATGTATGGGATGAGATGATGTAGCTGCTTTAGAATGTTAAAATGTATTACGGCTCTCTCAGTTCTGTTAATTAAAGGTAACATCATTGACTCATTTTACAGGATTCATGGGGTCAAGCAAATGTGTATTGTAGTTCCCACACTCTTCACCTCTACACAGCAATGCTAGAGACAAGTATCATGAAACCACAGAAGGAGCCCATTTCAAGCTTAGCAGTATAAAAACAGCCAGAAAGACACAACACGCGTTCATAAACTTTACCTCTTCCAATGACTCAGCGCTTTATGTCAAATGACTCAGACCACATGCAAGAGATTGCTGATCGTTTGACTGACACAGCCGATGCATTGCGACATCAAATCAATGTTCTTAAGCCTGCAGTTCTATCCCAATTACTTCCTAAACTGAATGTTCCTGTACCAAATCATTCGCATAATCAAAATCACAGTTACAATCTCGTCGTCGTAATCATAATCCTAAAATTGTTTCGCCAAATTGTAATGACTTTTCCACATAGCTTAATTGTAATTTATTGAGTATGTAATGAGTATTAATTAAATATGAGGTTCCTACCTTCACATGTAGATGTATCGTTAAGATTCAGAGAAAATCCATCCCAACAGCTGCAATCGTACCCTCCCTCTGTATTTGTGCAATTTTGATCACATCCGTTTAGCTCATCATCAGCACATTCATCAATGTCTAAAGACAATCATAAATTAATAGGAAAATGTATCAAATTAACTGAATTCCATTCACTTTGTCAGTACAATAAAAAAATTTAAGGCACTTTACGACTGTATGGAAATTGTGTACTATAAACAGGGGTAACACTGAACAATGCATACTATTTTTTCAACCTTTTTTTTTCAAAAACAGAGAGAAAGAACAGTTTCATGCAAATCTATGAGCATATATCTAATCTTTAACAAACAACAACAAGACAGCCTCGTCTAAATATTAATGTTGCCTTCCGCTATGTTCTTCTGTCATCACAAATATATCCTTACATTGCGCAATAGCAGAGATTTCTGTGCTACGAAAGTGTGAAGATCGTCCTGAGCACGATCCTGTGTTTTATTACAATGGTACCCGGATAATCTTACCGTTTTATATTGTATTCCCTCTCTGCCTCTGGTTAAAACTTGAACCCTTACCAAATGGAAGCATTATTAAATATATCCAGAACCACGACTATGACAACAATAATTTGTACAAACAAAATCAATTCATTTTAAATTCCTTGAGAGTACCGAACGATACCAAAATAATGCAGTATGCAACAAACTCCACATCCAAAGAACAGACTAAACCTAACCTTGCGATGTATGAATGCTTCCCCTATTGTCTAATCAATCATTATATTGTATACCTCAGGATACATTTTTTTCACAATTATTATACGGGACTGTATACACGAAGGTCAAAATAAGCAAATTAATTGATATAATATTTTGTCAAAGCACCAGTATCTCCAAATCCATGTAAGTTCGACTTATGTGCCTTCCCGATGTCTATGTCAGATAAGATCAATAAAACGTTCAAATATTTTAATATTTTACTTCACACTCATCGGTGTTAGAAAGTAGTTAACTCCACAATGTCATATTGGACTCATCTACCTTCGCAGACGGAGATGTTATTCGCCGACAAGTTGAATCCTCGATGGCAGAGACATGACTGGGAGCCGTTCATCATGTAACAAAAACCATTCATGCAAAAAGAGTCGTCACATTGGTTATCAGCTGAAAATGAGACGATGATAAAACAGGTCAGTGTCTATGACACGAACAAAATTTTGAAGACATTAAATACTTAACTTCCGTTTGTTTCTTCTGTTTCCTCAATAATTTTATGACTTAAAGGTCACTCACAATGGGTGTAGACAATATGATAGATACATGCATTGATGTACAAAACTTTGCAGAATCAACAAAACGATTCGTTCTTGCAAATCTCAACGATTTCGTTGTTAAAGTGTTTCATTTTTTTCATTTCATTTGTTGAAAGTATACTTACGGAAGCATACTGAAGTTCCATTTATATCAGTCATGTTGAAGCCATC